>QKYT01000064.1:6336-57053 GCA_003550305.1 Glomus cerebriforme
TACTAGGCAATAATGCTCAGTAGTTTGCAATTATAAATATCGTTTATCCTGTAGTAATTCATTTTTTTTAAATAAAGAAAACTTTTAAAATATATACAAATTTATATTTTATAAATTGTTTCTTATTGATATTAATTCCAATTTTGAATTAAAAATGCTTAAATATCAATTCATATTTATTTATAAAAAGTAATTGTACAATTTTTATAAATCTGTTTATATAAAATGTGATCACATATTTGGTATTATGCAATGAAATCATTCTTATAACAAAGGACTGATCAGTTCGGACACTAATATCGTTATATTGAAGCGTGCTATAACAAATTAAAGATCTTTTGATTTTGATTCAACTTAATTGATCCAAACTTGTTTGGAGGTTTAATTAATACAAGTTTTTTACCAAAAAAATTGGTAAATTAGTTTAGTTTTTAGTATTTACTGACCGATATCAGTTTGGTTAAAAACTGAACTGAATATTTTGGTAAATTACCAATACCGAAACTGATAATTTTAGTTTGGTATCAGTTTTGGCAAATACTGAACTGAACTGAACTGATTGGAATTCTAAGAACTAATCACTAACAAGTGATTAGCTATTGATTAAATTTTCTGGTATTAACCTATTTCTTGCATATTATGTCCAATAATATGCAAAAATTCAAGCTCAAGATACTTATTAATAGTTGAAAAAAGGTTTCAAAAATACCAAAGATCTTATTATGTTAAAGATATATTATTCTATAGCTTAGCTTTTAGAACTTATACAATATCTCAAAAATTGATATCTTTCTACTAACTAAAAATAATTTAAAAAATTAAAAGAAAAATTCCAAACTTATATATCAGAAAAAGATTATCCTTGCTATGTCAAGTCCATGCATCAATTCTGTGAAAAGTGCTTTTACAAACTTCATATTAGGTCAACTTTTATTAAATCTACCAAAAGTAATCATAAGTTCTACTCTTTTATCTTGTACTCATAAAAGGTATTTTAGAATACCAAAAGGCTTTTTCAATATCAACTTAAAATAAGATGTAGGTTATTGAAAGTTATTAAAAACCTGAATTGCAAAGAAACTTGGTAAACTGAAGACTATTATCTATATTTTCTAAAGCTTTTTAGTTAACTTTAGCAGTATAAAAATACTTTTTCTATGATTAAAAGACTGCTTTTTAGTGAAAAATAGCAAAAATCTAAACTTTTCTTTCTTAAACTTTTTGGAAGAAGTGGATATAAGGAACAGTAAGAAGTATTGTCTCTAATCTCTTATAATCAAATTAATATTGAAAATAATAGGTTTAAATTTAATTTTTCACTTAAATTGACTTTTTAATCTTTCATATTTTTTAGATTTTTGTAATAAATCATATTTTGATTACCAAAATTTATGAATTTTAGTTTTTGGTATTAGTTGGGATTTTAGATCACTTTGTATATGATTATGTAATAAATTTCATAGTAAAATTCATACCATTCTTAAATAAAATAAAAATATTCTCTCTAAAAATTCCATATAACGAATTTATCATGTGATTAGATTACTTTAAGGTCATATTTAATGCCGTAATGCCGGCCAAAAAGTTACGTGAAAACGAAAATTTGTTATACTGGGATTAAAAAACAATTCCATCCAATCAAATTCGCCGGTCCCATTAAACATCACCTGTTACCGATCACGTGAAATGGAGTGAAGTGACTCACATTAGTATTGGCGTGACGTTTACAAATAACCGTAATAATATGTTGTATAAAAAAAAAATCAGATTGCTTAGCGTTCAAGCTTGTTTCTTACAGGAAGTTATTTCATTAATAGACGTAGAAAGCAACTTTTAAATAAAAGAATGGATCAATATTCAAATTACGGGGGTCAGCAAGATCCTTCTTCAGGAAGTTATAATTCATATCAATGTAGGTTGGAATATTGTTTACTAAGTATTTTTTTTTTTATAGTTGGTTCTTGTTAAAAGTTAAATACAAAGTCTAGAAAAATAACATCTAGTGTTGTATCTAACTTTTGGCAGTAAAATTCTAAACTACAGCGCTTTTGAGCCCGTATACTCTAGTGTTATTGACATCGTTTTAATGGGCAACTGTGCATTACATGCTTTGTCCTTTTCACAAAATATTGTAAAGTTCTGATTACTACGAGGTGTCAAATAATGTGAATTATTTCTAAAAATTTTTATAGATAACGATTCCTATAGTCAAGGTGGGTATACAGTTCCAACCAGCTCTTCAGATTTTTATTATAGTGGAAGCAACCCTCAAACAGGAGGTAACAACAGCAGTAGCAGTGGTTCAACCCAACAACCACCAATAACTCCAGCGACAACACAAGGTTATACTTCTCAACGTAATGATAATTATGAGGGAAGTGGCTATTCCTCTGGAGGAGGATATAATAGTTATGGTTATTCTACACCAACTGCGTCTGGAAGCTATCAAACGGGTCAAAATTCATCAGCGGGAAGTTCTACAGCCACACCATATAATTCTGGTGGTGGTTCATATAGTGGAGCAAGTAAAACGGGATACACCGATCGTAGTAGTGATTACGGTGATTCCACCGGTTATGGAGGTAATAAAAATCCGTATGGTGATAGTTATAGCTACAAACCTCGGGAAAATGG
Source organism: Glomus cerebriforme (assembly GCA_003550305.1). Taxonomy (NCBI): domain Eukaryota; kingdom Fungi; phylum Glomeromycota; class Glomeromycetes; order Glomerales; family Glomeraceae; genus Glomus; species Glomus cerebriforme. The sequence goes on from QKYT01000064.1 coordinate 8,971, forward strand.
TAGAGAAAGTGGATACGGCGGCCCGCCATCAAAAGAAGGTGGCGGTTCTTATGATAGTTACGGAAGCCGTTCTGATAGTGGTGGCTATAAGGGTTAGGTTTCTTTTTCGGCTATGTCAAATTCTTTATTACTTCAAGATCTCGCTTGCCTTCTTATTTTTTACTACTGTTAATACGGAATATAAACATCCGTAATAATAGATAATTACGTGGATGATTCTGTAGTACAAACAATTAGCGACACAATTTATATTTCGAATCTAAGCAAGGATGTTACTGAAGAAAAATTGGCTGAAAAATTCGGTAGTCTTGGCATGTTAAAAATTGACAGAAAGACTCAAAAACCTAAAAGTAAGCTTATAAACAATTCCGAATTTTGAGATTGCAACTAAATTACTATTTGCAAACCATGTTAATATATAAATATATTCTTTTACAGTATGGATATATTATGATAAAGTAACTGGAGTTCCTAAGGGAGATGCAACTTTGACTTATGAGGATCCTGACTCAACAGCAGCTGCAATCAAGTACTTTGATAATCAAAAATTCCTTGATCAGGTTCGAATATTATTTCATTTGTTATAAACGATTATATCTGTTTTTTTGGAGGTTTACTAATTCTTTAAATATTCTTTAGACTATAAAAGTAGAAATGTCTGTGCGAAAGGTATCAACCTCAGGATTTAGAGCTCGCGGTAGGAGTAGAGGACGTGGATTTTCTAGAGGCGTTCGTGGTGGTGGTGGTGGTGGTGGTGGCGGTGGTCCTCCTCCTCGTGATGGTGATTGGTCGTGTGAATCGTAAGTATTAGCATTCTTGTACCGACTTTACTTATTATTATATAATCTTGACGTTCTAATTATAATTTCTCATAAAATTAGATGTAATGCTAATAATTTCGCTAGACGAATGGAATGTTACAAATGTCATACACCTCGTTCTAATGCACCAGGGGATGGCGGTTACGGCGGCGGTCGATATTCTGGAGCACCAAGAGGTGGGTATAGAGGACGTCGTGGCGGCCCTTCTTATGGCCGTTATGCTGATGACGATAGAGGCTATGGAGGTGGAGGCTATCGCAATAGCGATAGCTCACATGGTTATGATCAAGGATATAGAAGGCAAAACAAACAAGACGATCGACAAGATCGCAGGGAAAATTCTAGATATCTTCCATACTAAGATATTTAACGAAATTATGAGGATTTTACAGGCTTTATAATCCTCATCATTGAATGCATGCTTTGTTTTTTTTTATTTCTTTCTTTTACGAATCATGAAAGTTATTTTGCGATGATGTTTACTATGGTGATTGATTTCGTTGGGACAAACATTATATATATATATCTTTTTTTTTTTTGAGATGATGAGAGTAAAATTGAGATAAGAGGAAAAAAAAAAAAAAAAGGAAAAAAGAAACGTACAAAAATTTCCTTTTTAAATAACGATAAATTATGTATGGTTATAATATTATTATTGTATTGGGTAGGTATAAGATGGATCCTAAATCCTAAGGAGAATATTCATAAAATATTCAAAAAGAAAATTTTTATTAGGGAATTTAATACATTTAGCGTAAATGGTTAAAAAAAATAGTGTCGGGTAGGTATTTATGGTTATAAATATAAGGGTATCCAATATTTATGATGGTATAAAAAATGAGAAAGATGTTACGAACTTACGCTTAAACGGATTGAAACGTTAAGGATATTGGATTAAAAAAACCATCATATCGCGGCCTGATGCATCCCTAGAACTTTTTTTTTTAAAGGTCATATTCACAAAATATTTAAAGGGTTTAAAAGAACATTTAAACGGTCATATTCTTCAGATGAATCAATGATAGACTGATACATCGAAATCAGATTATTTAATTATGAAAGATTTATTTGTTATCTTAATACTACTATTCATAAATAAATATTTAGTTAGCAATCATATATGTATTTGTATTTTATTATGCCCATTTTAACAATGATCTTGCATTATGATGATATCATTGGTATTCTGTTTATTACCTGATTCAGAAGAACGTGCTCATTATCCAATAATCACGTTCAAATAAAATCCAACTCGGGTAGTACACATGAAAAAACCAACGCCTACTTCATTTGGCTTTACCTCACTAGTTGTAGTTTAATTTTTCACGCTCTTCTTTCGTTCACTTAATGCTTAATTTTAAAGACGTGTCGCGAAGATCCCATGATAAGCTAGGATTATGGCGTACAGAATTACACCACAAGTATATGAGAAGATTAAGCATTTTGCACGTTTCCCTCAAACAGGCGTGTCATTAAGGCAGATGGTTATGTTCGGTGCGCGTCGAAAATTTACATTTCTTTTCCAAAAACACTAAGCTGAAGCTTTTCTATTCTTTATTACAGGACAAAATCCTTCTCAAGGAACCTTGTTAAGGGCAAGTCAATTTCTAGCGGGTAATGCATTGCGATCCGTTTTAATTTTATAAACCTAATCAACTCTTTAAAACTTCGAATTAATGTTTTTTTTTTTTGTAAATAGATGAATTGCCAATTCGTATCGCGCATCGTGTTAAAGAACTAGATAATTTGCCACATAATTTAGGCGAAATGCCATCAATAGTCAGAGTTAAAAATTGGTATGCTCAGTCTTTTGAGGTATGCAGCTTATGAGAACGAAGGAATAATTAAGCATTGAGCTTTTTTTTAACATACTTTGTAAAAATGATATTGACCGTTTATTAGGATCTTGTCAATTTTCCGAAACCAGAACTTCCACAAAGTATAAAGGAGAGACTTTTTGTGAATTCTAATAATTCTGCTAACAAGTTACCTGACAACGTGCCCAATCCTTCAGCTACTTCTATAACAACAGCTGCAAAACCTTCTGTACCGATTGGTCACAGGTGAACTTAATTAATGTTTTTATATTTTTAAATTAATATCTTAATGTATGGGCTCTAATTACACGTATTTTTTGATAATCCATCTCAGGTACTATTCAAATGTTGATGGTATTGAATGGCCGCCTGAAGTTCGTTACTATAATGAAAAGTTCACAAAAATGATTGAAGCAATTAAACGGCGTCACGATCCTGTTGTAACTACAGTGGTATGTGATTAATTTGATCAAATCGTATCTTATATTGATTTACATAAACACTTTTACTAACAGATTATTAAATTTAGGGTAAGACGCGTCCTGGTTTTTTTTTTTTAAAAAAAAATATATTAATATTTAATATTATTTTGATTTCATTATAAATTTCAGCTCAGGGAATTAATGAATATAAAAAGCATAAGGAGTCAGACGTAATTGATATAGATATTCAAGCATTTTTGGATCGTTTTTACATGTCACGTATTGGAATTCGCATACTGATTGGTTAGTATTTATAAATTTTAATTAGAAACAAAATACTTCATTTATTATTATTTTTTTTTAATTTGCTAAAATTGCAGACTATTTTTAGGTCAGCATGTTGCGCTTAATCGTTCTCCATCAAGATCAGATTATGTAGGTATTATTTGTACCAAGACCAACATTGCGCAAACTGTACAAGAAGCAGCGGATAATGCCAGGTTCATTTGTGAAGAATATTATGGACTCTTTCGTGCACCTGAAATTTCATTACATTGCCCAAATGATTTAACTTTTACTTATGTTCCTACACATTTGAGCCATATGCTATTTGAATTATTAAAAAATAGTTTACGTGCCTTAGTAGAACTTTTTGGTGATGACGTGGACGAATATCCCCCAATTAAAGTAATTGTAGCTGAAGGAAAAGAGGATATCACAATTAAAATATCAGATGAGGGTGGTGGCATACCAAGAAGAAATATTCCTTTAGTATGGACTTACATGTACACGACAGCAGAAACACAAACATTGGACCCTAATTTCAGCCAATCAGACTTTAAAGCTCCGATGGCAGGTTTTGGTTATGGACTACCCATTAGTAGACTGGTAATATATTTTTCTATTTTAAAAAATATATTTTTTAAATATCATTGTTAATTAATATAAGTTTATCAACAGTATGCTAGATATTTTGGTGGCGATTTGAAATTAATTTCAATGGAAGGGTAATTTTTCTTATTTTATTTTTTAAATGTAATTTTTTTCTCTGAATTTTATTTACATTTTGTTCTTACATATAGATTTGGAACGGATGTATATCTTCATCTAAACCGAATCTCAAATAGTGATGAGCCTCTACATTAATAACATGGCAAATAGGAATAATGTTGATCTGTGTTTAATACTAAAAAATAGAATTATAATTTATATCATAGAGTTCTTTCCAGGTTAATAGGATAATAAGACAAATTATTTGCAGGTATCGTAGTTTGCGTAATACTACATGAAATACTAAATTAATATTATCTTCATAATAGAGCATGATTTCTTTAATTTTTTTTCGATGTTGTTATTAATTTTGTAAATCGATATTAAATTCCTTCTTTTTAAAAAAAAAATATCAACAAAGTGAATTATCAGATTATTATATTTAGATTGCTCGCATATACTAACTACTTCTAATATTATTTCCATCAACAAATTTTTGCAATATTCTCCCAACAATCACATCTGACTGATTAACAATGAATTAAAATATTACACGAAACCCCCTACCCCTACCCCTAGCCCTCCCTCCCTCTTATACTTGTGAAGATTTGATCTAAATTAAATTCAATATAAAATAAATATAAAAATGATAAAAAAAAAATGTTCTTTACATTTGAAGATCGTATCCAAAGCCAACCGATAAAAAAAAGAATTAGATTTTACACACACATGGTTTTTAGTTAAGCTGTCATTCCAGATTTATCTAATAAATTTCCACTTGCCATCTCATTAGATGAAGATGTTAAAGAATGAATCGTTCTTGGTTCAAGAAAATGACCATGATTCGTGTCCAACCAACAACGTCCTTGACCCCAGTAACATGTACTAGAAAATAATGCGAGAAGTAATATTGTACAATATACACTTTTTGAAATAATTTTAGAATTTTTAGGTTAATTAAATGTATAAATAAACAATACAATTTAAAGTAATAATTGATTACTTACCATGGTCTTTGATGTAAAAAATATGATAATAGGAAGATCAGAACAAAAAATGGTGGAGCATTAGGAAATGGAAGTAATAATAAAGGAATAAACCAACGCATGCAATACATGATTCGATATATTTAATAATGTTTATTTGTTTATTGGAAATCTTTTCTCAGTAAAGTTGAACTAGTATACTGCTATTTAACTAAAATTAATAGTAGACACTTCAAAGAAATGATGAGTATAATATCCTTGATCAATTATTTTGATTTATTATGCTATGATTAAACTATTAAAGGACTTCTTTTAACGAACTGAACTGACTTCAGAGAAAGGTGGCTTACTGTAAGACAAATATGTACAGTAGCCAAAATTATGCTGAATCATCCGGCCAAAGTTATAAATTTAAGATCATATGATTAATTGAGAACTTCAATCACGTTTTTTTGTTAAATAGACAATAATTAAACCTCAATACATTCAAATCAGGGAAAGCTTGCGGTAGTGTAACGTTAAACCTCAAATTTATTATCGATTATGCAAAGACCTGTCCTAAATCACTTTTATGTGTAATGAAACTTTGAGATAGACAAAGAAATTTAGATCTCACATCATACATTATTTTTTTTTTTCGATTGTTCATTGATAATTAATAATATTTGTTTATTTTTTTTTTCTTGTAAGAAAAAATTTTTTATTGTGTCATGTGATAAAATATTGTAATAAGACCGGGGTAAGAATGAATCATTAGATCGGACTATAAATAATGGTAATAATGGTCCAAAATCCGATTTCACGGACAGAAATTTACATCGGTTTAGGTCGCTATGGTTGGGTAATTAATATTTTCATTATCTCAAATAATCGAAGATTTGAAACATGTTTAAGTATATGGAATTTTTTTTACTTCGAATAGCCTAATCGAAAATTTTTCCGACAGATTTAAAACCGAAATTTGCACTTTGGCAGCGAACCGGCGTTTTTTTTTTACCAGGTTAAATTTGTCACATCTTACAATATAAATAGTACTCTAAGGGTGTGATATATAGCTTTATTAAGATGGGACATGCAGTATAAAATATAAATCCCCAACAAATACCTATTTCTGTTCTTTTAAACCCGAAAAGAAGAGGTTGACATAATATGCTAAAAACCTAAAAGAAAAAAAGAAACATACGAACTTCAGAAACTTTATGATTTAGTATAGAGATAAAAAAATTAGTTGGGAATGGAAACTATTTCTACCTATAATAAGAAATCAACAACCTCTAAGATGCAAAACCAAGCTGAGTCACTTTTAAGCGAAGCACAATTATATGTCTCCGACTTGCATTTCAATGTTACCGAAGACGATTTAAAAAATATTTTTATAGAACTTGAAAACATAAGGTTTGCAGTGAAAACATATTTATTAAAGATTATTATTTTAAAACAGAAAAATAAAGATTATGCAATATGTTAATATTTATATATTTAAACAGCGTCGAGATTCGTCGCCAGAACTCACCGACAACTGCTATCCTCCGTTTTACCACAATTGAAAATGGTATATTTAATATTAATAATTATAAAATCAAATTATTATGTACAGTCCGCAGTAAGAAATTGTAATTAATCGTAAATTATCAACGATTCGTCTTTTGTCATAGCTGAAAAGGCATTCGCTTGCTACAATAACATGAAGGCGGAATCTCTTAATAAATCTTATTTAAAATTACTTATTCATGATCCAATTTCAAATACACCGAGAAATGAGCCACAGTCTAATGCGTATATCTTACAAGTCAAATCATTGCCTCTGAACACGAACAACTTAATATTATATAATCTCTTTAGACCATATGGTCCTTTATTTTCTTGCAGAATTCAAATTCCAAATAACAAACCGTTTAATGGGTTTGCGTTAGTTCAATTTTTTAGACAAGAACATGCTGAAGTTGCTATGTCTAATACGGTAAATGTTTTATATTTTTAATATAATAATATAATAATTTAAAAAAGTAACTAATATTTTAAAATGATACTAGCACTGTCTAAATGTCGATGGCAAAACCATGTAAGTCATAATATTTTGAAATTATACATTCACACCTTACTTAATCATTTTTTTTTAATACTATGAATAGCACTGTTTCACAATATCATGCCAAGAATAATAATACTCCTAAAATTCGTACTAATAATATTGGAAATAATAGCAACTTTAACTTCGCAATTGCTGTAAGAATTGGTTTCGAATATATATATATTTTTTTAAATCAATTCAAATGTCAATTTATATTTTAGAAAATAATGAATTATTAATACTCTTAACACTATTATACTATAATATTTATTAGGGGCATACATTTTCACCTCAAGGAAGTAATAATAACCATAACAATAATAATAACCAAACAACTCCAATGTCTCCTGGTCCCGAAGGGCCAATTGTGGATCCATGCAATTTATTTATTAAAAATCTAGATGCCAATATTTCCAGTAGTGATCTTTTCAATCAATTTAGACGATATGGTCGTATTATTAGTGCTCGTGTTATGAGAGACCAGGAAACTGGTAACTCAAAAGGCTTTGGTTTTGTTAGTTATACATCTGCTGAAGAAGCCGATAAAGCGAAAAGTTCTATGCATGGAAAAACTCTCGGAACTAAACAAATTGTTGTTAGACTTCATGAACCAAAGAAATTACGTGAAGCGAAATTGGCTAATCATTTTAGTGGAAGCCCTACTTCTCCATCCGAAAGTCGTACTCCTTCTAGACGAAATTCAGACTTTTTCAATATTAATACTGTTAATGAATTTGGCCAGGAAGATCTTAATGGTTTGGCTCCAAAGGCCCGTAAAGAAGTTCTAATGTCTGAATTACAAAAAAGATTTAAATATATCCCCACTATTCCTGCCGATGAAGTTAATTCAATTGTTGAACAGTTGTTAACTTCAAAGGTTCCAGAAGTTCTTCAAATGCTTAAAGATGCTTCATTATTACAACAACGAGTATGCATTAATTTATTTTCATATTAATATGCATTTTTATAAAATTTCATTATTAAAATTAATGTGTTTATTTATTTAGATTACTGAAGCCAGAAGTATTATCCTTCATGATAAGAAACGCCGTGGTAATGAGGTAGCAAATGTTCCGACAACTTCACTGATTAACAATAACAACATTCAAGTGGTTTCACAAAGGGAAAAATTCCTTAAAGCAATTGACAAAATTTGTCCTCAGAATTCTAATGAAATTCTCGATCTTCTCATGACTTTGAGTCCCAAAGATCGATCTTTATGTCTTTTTAATGAACAATACCTTAATAAGAAAATTATTGAAGCTAATACAGCATTGGAACTTGCCAATACCGATCATGAACTTTCTAATCTCAAGATTTCTGCTGATTTAGCTCCAGCTTCTAACCCAGGAACATTAGAACCTAGTATTGTGCTTTCTCATTCAAAAACAAATTATGCAACAGATGTTCCTACTGTTGTTAGTGGAATTCATTCTCCGGAATACAAGGAAATTGAAGAGTTCATGGAAACCCTTAAAAACAAACCAATGAATGAACAAAAACAAAAACTTGGTGATAGATTGTTCCCTAGAGTTAAGGTAAAATATTTTTGATTTCTAGCCATTACAACTTTGTAAATGAAACCTAAATTTTATTTTTATTTTCAGAGTCTTGGTCTTAAGAGTGCTATTGCTAGTAAGGTTACTATCAACCTTTTGGACACTGATGATTTGTACGAACTGGCTCATTCTATGAACGATCAAGAAAAATTTAAACAAAAAGTCTCGGCTGCTGCTGCAAAAGTTGTCCCTAACAAGTAAATTTTTAAAGTTTGATTTCGGTAAGATTATTATTATTATTATTATTATTATTATTATTAATCGCTTTAATATATATAATTTTTTTTAATTTTATTTTAATAGCAAGGAAAGCTTTGGACCCTAAGTTGAGTGTTACAGGCTTTCGAATGATCTATGACTCATTTTTTTTAGACTGTTTATGAATAATATGTTCTTCCCATCCCAACTATGTTATTGACTTTTATTATATGTAGTTTTAGTGAATACGTTTATAACTTTTTTTATATTTATCGATTTTTTTATATAGTTATTGGGTAGGTCTTTCAATATTGACCTATCTTTTTTAGATATTCCACTCTCACCTACTACTCTTCCGAAAAATTTAACATAACTTAAATTCATGTGCTTTAAACTTTTTTTTAAATTTATTATTTTTCTATAGATACAAATTTTTTTTTTATATTATTATTTACATGAAGGTGAAAAAGAGTGGCAAATTTTTTATATTATATAACTTATACTATCTTTTCTATAACCATTATTAGGTTTGCTCTGTAGTGTAAAAAAAAAAAAAAAAAAAAATTAAAAAAAAAAAAAAAAAAAAAAAAAATTAAAAAAAAAACAAAAAAAAAAAAAGAAATATGGTTATACATAGGATTATTTAGCTTTAGCTTTATATTTTTATCTCTATTTTCCTTTAGCTTTTTTATATATTGGTTAAAATTGCGACAATATGGATTTTCTTGGTTTACACTATACTTATATAATGTACCGTATATGATATTTATCAAACTGTTTTTTTTATTGTGGTTTTTTTAGGTTTACCTGTGTATTATTTATTATATAAAGCTCATTTGAAAAGTTATTTAAATCATGAATTTCTTTAAATTATAAATTATATATATATATAAACAGGTTTGAATTGATATTAAATTTATATATTAACTAAAGAAAATAATCATATATACAACGAAATGACTGTGAAAACTATGAATATAAATAATTAAGAGAGATTTTCAATGATTAATGATAATTGAGGAAGGTTTTGTTGCAGATGAATTATAAGAGATTTGCATTTTATAAAAATTATTTTCCATTCTAAGGAATTTTGTCAGGGAAGAAGGTCCATGAACGATGATAAGGTTTAAAGAAAATGAGTCAATAAAGTTAACAGAGAAAACTCTTTTATATATATATATTTATTTATTTGTACAAGGAAGAGTAATTTTTATTTGATAGTGCCGAATATCTTTCCAAGTTCATTTTCGGATCAGATCAAGCGCTAAGAAACCAGTATAAGTATTGATATGTCTTTGATATAATGGTACATTGTTGATTGTTTAAATGAATTCTTGCGAAGGTATCATAGATTTTGCTAATTTATGATCACATGATATCAATCGACACATATAAAGGTCCATTTTAATCATATTAATTAAAGATTAAGGAGAAAGAAACAAAATAAGTAGTAGGATTACGACATTCCTATTCATGATGTTATAAGCAAAGTATTAAGATATACAAAGTTAGTACGTAATAAAAATGTTCCGAATAGTTTTATTTTTTTAATTAAAGACGAATGTAAAATTCAATGGCTTCTATTCTTACTGTAAAGCTAGTCAAATTTGTTATGGTACATGATATCAAAATTTTCATTGTCTTGTCGGCAAATTACTCGGCTAATTTTTTGCTGCGGATTATTACTAATTTACCGAATATCTGGGTAAAATAAATACCGTCTATTTGTTTTTTTCTACTTTTATATTAGGAGTCTTTGAGCACGCAATTTTTTAAACAATTTATGTCATCAAATATAGTCATATTCCAGAATCTAAAAATGATTACAAATAATAAAAAATTTTTTTATAAAAGAAACGACAAATTCGGTTTTATTAAAAAAAAAAAAAGTCAGACAATATATATATATACTACAATTTGAAACTCCTTTTCTTTTCTTCACAACTCAAATAAAAACTTTATTATCTTTTTTCTTTAAATCCTCAATCAACAATATGGCACCAAATATTAAAGAAAATGGTGATAACAATAATAATGGATACGAAAATCATTTATATGAGGAACAAATAAAAGAATTTGGATTTGGTACGAGAGCTATTCACATAGGACAAGAACCCGACCCTAATACTGGGGCTGTTATCCCTCCAATTTCTTTATCTACCACATACAAACAATATGGCATAGGTATCCATAAGGTAAGGTGATATTTTCTTAGTCTTTCTTTTTCTTGCACAGTAAAAAGAAAATTCTTTTTAAAAAAAACCGGTTTGTTTTTCCCTTCCATTGTCCTCATTATTTAGGGATATGAATATTCACGATCGGATAACCCAAATCGGAGTGCATTTGAAACAGCAATAGCATCACTCGAAAAAGGAAAATATGCACTTGCATTTTCATCGGGAAGTGCAGTAACGGCAACAATTATAACATCAATTGGTACAAATGGACACATCATTTCAGTAGATGATGTTTATGGAGGAACCAATCGATATTTTAATAAAGTAGCCGAAACTCAAGGAATCGAAACAACATTTGTTGATTTACATGATCCTCAAGATATTAAAGATGCGTTTAAACTAAATACAAAAATTGTATGGATTGAAACTCCAACTAATCCAACATTGAAATTAGTTGATATTAGAGCGGTTGCTGATATAACTCATCAACATAATGCGATCCTTGTTGTGGATAATACCTTTATGAGTCCATATTTTCAAAATCCTCTCGAATTAGGAGCAGATATTGTGGTACATTCTGTTACTAAATATATTAATGGTCATTCTGATGTCATAATGGGTGTTGCTATAATGAATGATCAAGAAATTTATAATAAACTTAAATTTTTACAAAATGCTATTGGAGCTATACCATCATCATTTGATTCTTGGTTAGCACATCGTGGTTTGAAAACATTACATTTACGTATGAGACAGCATCAAGAAAATGCTTTTAAAATCGCCAGATTTTTAGAAAAGAGTGATAAAGTTGAACAAGTTATTTATCCCGGTCTGGAAAGTCATCCACAGCATTCATTAGCCAAAAAACAAACAAAAGGATTTGGCGGAATGTTAAGTTTTAGAATTAGAGGTGGTTTTAATGAAGCAAATGCTTTTTTACAAAATACTAAATTATTTACATTAGCTGAATCGTTGGGTGGTGTAGAAAGTTTAGCCGAACTTCCTTCTAAAATGACTCATGCTGGTCTTAGCGAAGAACATCGTAACGCTGTTGGTGTTACTGATAATTTAATAAGATTATCCATCGGTGTTGAAGATGTTGATGATTTGGTAGGTCATCTTGAAAATTTTTGTAAATCTTTTTTTATAGATTTTTTTTTTCCTAATGAAATTTAATTTTTTAATTTTTAGTTGGAAGATATTCAACAAGCATTAGAAATTGCTGTACGATAATAATAAAAATAATAGTAATAGTAATAATGTAATTTTTAGTGTAAATTAATTTTATATTGTTTTTAATAAATAAATACAATAGTTTGATTGTTGACGTTTTTAATGTAACATGATGTACACGGATTTCTTAATTAATGAATTTCCTATAAATTATCCTTATCTGTGCTGACGCATTGAGAATTACGTATAATCAAATTCATATGTATCTGTAAACTGATTTACATATGAAGACAGGTGTATGCTCAGCATGGATTATGATATAAAAGGACACCCTTAATAACTTGATCGATTTATACAATTTTTTATATTTTTATTTATTTTTCTCCCTTAATAATAACAAATAATGGCACCCGTCAAATTATTTGTCTATGATTTATCAAAAGGAATGGCTAGAGCTTTCTCGAGTTTTACGGGTCGACAAATTGGTAATTTTTCTTTTTTTGTATTATAAAATTGTATCTTAATTTTGTTAAATAAGAATATTTTCTTTAAAAATAATTTAGATGGAATATGGCACACTTCAGTAGTAGTTCATGGTAAAGAATGGTATTTTGGCCCTGGAATAATTAACGAGATTCCGGTAAATTAGCAAATAATATTTCATTTTCACAATCCTTGTTTATTATTTTACTTATTCTCTTGATAAATAGGGCCAAACAATTCTTGGTCCACCATTAAGAATTATTTATATGGGAGAAACAGAAGTTACTGAAGAAATAATTCACCAACATATAAAAGATATGCGTGTAAATTTTACTCCCGAAAAATATCATTTATTAGATAATAATTGTAATAATTTTTCCAATTTATTTTGTGAATTTTTAACTGGTCGTAATATTCCTGATTATATCACAAGTAAGTAAATTATTATTTTTTTTTTAATTACACAAAAAAAAAAAAAAGAGAAATACTAAAGAGAAATAATATTGACAATAAATAGACTTACCTGCCGATTTTTTATCAACCCCTATGGGAAGACATTTTCGTCCTATGCTTGAAATCATGTTTGGACCAAGTAGACATCCTTGACATCCTTAAAATGGAAATCGACTATATATGGAATAAATAGCATGTATAGAAATAATAGAATATACTAAATTTATATTATAAAAATGTATGCGAATGATAAGCCACTTGTATCACTTGTATCACAAAATCCCACGGCAAAATCATTTGTATGTTATCAAAATTTCTCTTTCTTTTCTCTGCCATAATAAACTCATAAAATTCTCAAAATTACTTATTCGCTCGCGTTGTATTTTCAAACAAATCGTAAGCTGTATTTCTTGATAGCTAGTCAATACTTTTTTTTAAAAAATAAATTAAGTTTTAATACCTTCTATTTTGTATAAAAAGATAATTATGGTATTAGGTAAAATAGTTCATATTGCGGCTGATGCAGTACTCGTTTCTGCTGTATTAGCTGGTATTAAACGATCTACTGGATTATCGTGAGTATATCTAGAAGCACTTTCTTTGAGCGCCCTTTCTCAAAAAAAAAAAAAAAAAGTTTAAAAAAATACATATTTCTTAAAATATTTTGTGTCTAGTAATGTTCACTTGCTAAATAAGAACTAACTATTTTTTTCTTTTAGAGTTGCAACACATAAAATTGAAAATCAAGAAATAAAAAATGCAGTTGTAAAATTTTTAAATGTTGGAGAATGGGTCGTTGATCAAAGTATTTTAATCATGAGTAATTCCGCTTATTTTGAACGTAAACGATGATATTAATGATTACGGATAACAGTTTTATGAAAGAAAAGGAAATTTTATAAATAATACGTGAAAGAGATTACAAAGATGCAGGGATAATGCTCGATTGTTTTGGACATATTTATAAATATTGAAGAAATTGTCTAATTTTATTATCATTTATTATATATTTCATATTTTATAATTTTATAGCACAGAGAAAGGAAAGACAATAAAAGAAAGTTTATTAAATTTTTTAAAACAATGTACTACTATTATTACTACTATTATTATTATTATTCATAGCAAAAAAAAAACCAACCTAATCTAATCTAAAATTCTATTTATCACTTGGAGGAGGTAAATCAGTTTTGTAGGTATTTTCTTCTAATAATTTTTCTACTTCAATTTTAACTTCTTCTAATTCTTTTTCATTAATAAATAAATGTGTATCATCTAAATCTTCAATTATAATTTGCTTCCTTTCATTTAATTTGTAAATTACTTGTTTAACTGTTGAATCACTAAGAATAAAAAAGAAACCGAATTTGTTTTTTTTAGTTGTTAAAGAGATGATTTTTTTAGTGAAATTGAAAAATATATTACCATTTTAAAATGACGCCTAATAAAAAAAAAGTTATATGGTTATATCAGAAAAAAGGGTTCTTTAAAAAAAAATTGATTATTTAAATATCTATTACCTTTCAATACTTTAACCATCTCGAAATTCTTTCGTTTTTATAGTCCTTATAGAAAAAATAATTTATTTAATAAAACTTTAACTCTTAAATTAATAAAAAAAAAATCAACATACTTCTGGGTGGGGGGAAAAGAAATCAATATAAAAAAGTATGCAAGTATATTTATTTATATTCAGCCACTCATGCAATTCATGCAATACGATATCGTGTAACATAATCTTACATATTCACCTTTTTTATTTATCAAATGTACCTTCCCTTTTCCTATTCCTCTTTAATCCTCCGAATATCATCTTCGGTAGTTTCAATTTGTTTAATAATATCCAAATAAACTTGTACAATTTGTTCAAATTCATCTCCAATACTTTGATATTCCATTAATTCATTATTCAATCTTTCCAGTTTTGTACTTTTTTCTTTTTCTTCTTCAATCAAATTCGTTCTAATTACATTCAAAGATTCAACGGTTTTTTTATCATAAACATTTGTTAATGCTTGTAATCTAATTACTTTTAGTTTTAATAATAGAGATTTGACAATTTCGCTAAAAAATTCATTAAATGTTGTATTTTTTTCTAATTCATGACGGAACTTAAATTCTTCTATTAAATTCCATAAATTTGTTAATATTTCTTTCATTACCTATTACGAAGAAAAATTTAGAGACCCCTTTTTTTATGAAAAAAGAATATATGTTTTTTTATAAAAGGATCTGTAACCTTACTTTTAGATATGTTGTAATACGTTCTCCTAATCGAAGTTGGTTTTCTACAATATTAATTTTAGACATCCGTAATTCTTCATTTTTACGGTTCAATACTTTATCCAATTGAGAAGCTTTAGCCGCCAAAAGCTTTGGATTCGCTTCTAAACAAAATAGAAGTTTTATTTTTCAATTTCATGTCTTATATATTTATTATTCCACTTTACTAAAGAAAAAAAATCTACGAAAAAGAGTACCTTCCCCTGGATAATAAAATTTTGCAATATCTTCACATTGTTTTGTTAATTTACTTTCAATTGAATTTAAAATAAATTCTTTAGAATCATTTAAACAGTCTAATTCATTTTCAACACGTTTAATTAATTCTTCTCCTGTTAATCCTAATAATGATTTTGTTACATTTTCTATTTCTGCTTTTTCAACAGTATCAAATATGTAATTATTCTTCTCTAATGATGGATGAAAATTCAAATATTGTTTCGACTCTGCAAAAGATAATAATTCATCCAAAATTTCTAATATCTTTATAAATAATAACAAACGCGTTAAATGATTTTTTAAAATACATATCAAAAAAAAAAAGAGGATAACTTTACTTTTTTGTGTTCTTTATAATTCTTCAAATCATTATGTAAAGTTAATTGTTGTAATGCGTTATGTAAGGTTATATTTTCCAAATATTCTGTTCTTTCTTTAATAAACTCTTCCTAGAAGAAAATATCGCGTCAAACATTTCGTTCTCCTTGTTCTTTCTAAATTATCAATCATTTTACTATACCTGGTCAATCTCTTTTGCTAATTCTTTTGTGGTTCCATCAGGTGCCAAATATTCTGTTGTTAATTGTTCATATAATTCTGCAAAATTTGGATAAGAAGTTAATAAAGCTTGATTTATTTTATATGACATCGTTTTTTCGTTTCGTGAAAAAAAAGGAAATCAAATATATAGCTTAAATCTCACTTTAAACTCGTGATAAATTGCTTAAATTAGCAGCTGCTTTGTGACATCATACACCGCGTTATTCCACATGACGAGCTGTGAAATTTTACTAGTAATTTTTGGGGTAGTGCAGACAATACAGTTTATCCGGGAAAATTTTTTTTCCTAATGGTGATCTTTTGATATTCAAATTATTTATAATACAAAAATATACAAAACATTTTCCAAATACAAACTACATTTTCGTTCTTTTTTAATTTTTTTTTTATTCATCAACGAAAGCATCATAAGTGTAAACGGACGATTGATCCTCTCCATGTACAACTTGGTCTCGTCTATGATGTTGATTATGTTCTTCATTATCTCCAACAAAAGCTGCAGCAGCAGCTGATGATGACGATTCTCCTTCTAAATTGGTATATGACATAACTGACGTCGTTGTCATTGATATATCATTATCGGTTTCTAATTTTTCTATAGCAGTTTTTACTACATGCATCATTTTTGGATCTAAATTATATGTTTTAGTAAAATATTGTAAAGCTTTTGCTCTATCATTCATTGCCTTGTATATTTTTCCCATTAAAAAATATACTTTAGGTTCTTTTGACACAATCTTTTTAAGTTCTTCAAGTTCAACGAGTGCTTCCTATTAAAAAATAATCGAGATTTAACAGTCGACATATTTATGTTTAGAAAATGGATCAGATAGTAAAATACCTTATAGTTACGATCCCTATATAATGATTTCGCTTTTTTGAATATGGCTAAAGGTGTACGCGGTGTAACTCGACAAGCACGATCATAAAGTCGACGAGCATCATCATTCCTACCCATTTTTTCATATACCTATCAAATTATAATTGTTAATGTAATTGTTAAGATCAACAACTTAAAAGAAATATTTTGCTTACCTTTCCTAAACAGCACATTAGAACGGCATGACTTGGATTAATTTCCATCGCACGCTTATAATGAATTTCTGCTTCATGTTTTTTGTCGCATGTCATATAATAATTCGCAAGTCCATATCTATAATTAATATTATATTAATCAATTAATTCTACAATCTGCATTATCAAAATTCCATAGCTCAAATACTTACAAAGCGTTATAATGACGCTTATTTGTATTTAAGGCATTCCTGAAGTGCTCTTGAGCCTTTTCAAAGTTTCCATTAGCCATACTTTCATGACCAGATAAAGTATGCGCATAAGTGAATTTTGGATCTAATTGTATAGCTCTTTGGAAACATTTCAAAGCTAAATCATGTTCTTGCTGTCTACTGAAACAATTGCCAACAGCGCACCATGCTTGCGGTGATAGTCGTTCAAATTCGACCAATTCATGTGCAAGTGTACTTAATACTGCATCTTTACGTAAATGCCATAATGTAGTAGAAAATATTTCCATGTCTTCTAAACGATATGGTTCTAATTGACGTGCCTTTTGAAAAAATCGCTCGGCCTAATTTAAGTATCAACATTAGGATTTTTAAGATTAACATACAAACATATAATGTTAAAATTCTTTTACCGAAGAATAATCAACCATTTCGAAACACGCTTTCCCCATATGACTTTGAACCCAACCAGTACAATATTGTGAATCGGGAAGTTCCTTAAAAGCTTCTATAGCTTTCGCACATTCATATTGGTTTAGGTATGCGTAGCCTTTAGCTATCTTCTGTAACAGTTCCAAAACTTCATGCCGATTTGATTTCCAGTCAATATCTTCCATTTTGTCATAACTATTATCAGGATCTAGAGTAGTTTTCTGTAATGCTTCGGCCTAAATAATAGAAATTATTCTAAAATTAATAAACTTGAATGAATATTAAAAAAAGATAAAGAAAAAACTTTTGTTTAATAATACCACTTCATTTTCTACATTTACAAATGTTCTTACATCTTTTCCTAGCCGATAACATTTATTTTCATCATCAAGACCCATAAAACTTACATCGTCATTGCCAATACGAGATCGTTTCTTTTCCCTATTATCTGATGCAGGTGTCGAGGTTAACGGTTGCGCAACATGCTAGTATTAAATATATATCGATGTAATTACTTGATTTATTATGAGAAAAATTTATATCAGATCTCAAAACAAATATTTAATAATTTTTGAAAAGAAAACAGATACCAACCCTCATCATAGAGGAAGGTCGTGAAGTTCGTCGAATAGGATCAGGAGTAATCTTGTCGCCATTATATGTCTAATATTCGGTACATAACGAATATTTATTGATGATAAAAAATTATATTCATTATATATAAAACAAGTGGATAACAATACATACCTGTTTTGGTATAAACATTTGTGAATTGTATAATTTGTCTGAACATGGATTTCTATTATGTGTGGATTTTTCAGTCTTAGGCTGGAATATTTCATCAATGTCTAACTGAGTTGATTTACCTGTGGTTTACAATTGATAAACAAGTTAAGTTCGCTCATTATGTTAATTTTTCTTTATAGTAATTTTTTTATTTTTGTTAAATCTAATTAAACATACCCATTTGACATAAATTTTCAAACGCCTCCCACATAAATGGGTTTGTCTTTATGCATTGAACGTAATACTGAGCAGCTTCGTCAAGACGACGCGCATTTTTACACAAAGTTCCCAATAAACATAATACGGAAGCTAAATCTGGCGTTTGATTAAGTTTTGTTGCAGAACTGAATGAATCTAATTACCAATTATAAACAGTTAGAAATAATGTTTGAGTAAAGATTGGCATATATTAAAGAATTTGATATTAAAGTATTTACCTAGTGGATTTCGTGTTTCTACGTTATTTATTATTGTCAATAGTTTTTCCTTTCCTTCCTCCGCCTTATCCAAATCCAGGCAACATTTTGCAAACAGATATTTGCATTTTATTGAATGAGCGCTATTCAAAAGGTAATATGCAGCTTTTCGTTGACCACTTCGATAATAACAAGTTGCTAGCAAAAAACGCGAATTCTCATTTGTTTTATCCTGTGCATATAATCTTTCCGCGAGAAAAGTTGCGTTTTTGTACAAGTAATTTTCCAAAGAATTCCATATCATGTTCTCCAGCGGCATAAATGAAAGGTGATTTATGTTGTCTGTCGTCATAATGAAGAAATTATACTTTTAACCGATTTAATAAAATTAATTAGTAAAAATCTAAAAAAGCGATCGCAAAGTTTAAGCTTTGTAATCTAAATCGAAAATTTACCGTTTTTATAAAAGCTTTAGTTATATATCATTGATCCATCCCGTTGATCTACAGGTTTTTATTGGCTGATGAGTCTGTCATTCTGAATTTCGGTCAATTTAAGGTGTGATTACTTAACAAATATTCCAAAAGGCAAAAACACAATCAAATTTCTATATAATATATAATATTTAAGATGATTATCACGAAGATAAAAAAAATGATGATTTAAACTTGAAATTAGAATCAAAAATCTTAATAATTGATTTTTGTAATTGTCACTTTAATAAATGTAATAAATGTGAAAACTTATTATGATCATTTGGCGTCTATATACTATTTCACAGTACTCCACTAAGCGAGTATCTTGGCACCAGAGGAGCGTAGTTATCAACAAAATGGTTTAAGTCAGACTTTAGGACCGTTTCACAAGGTATATATTATTTGTCTTTCTTAAAAAGTTTTCTGTGCCACTTTATTATCTTCACTAATATATATATTATGGCATTTCCTCTATTATTGGACCAAATGGTTCGGGAAAGTCAAACGTTATTGATGCACTTTTGGTTATCGAGCAAATGAAATGAGACTAGCCAAATTATCAGAACATCACAAGGTGTGAAAATCTGGATGCATGTTCTGTTGGAAGGAATTATCGATTAATCGATTTTGTAAAGAATGAATGAGTATTTTGAGTTTTATATATGAGAAATTAACTTTAAGTAAATACACGGGATGATATTCCTATTATAATAACATAAACAAGTATTTTATTAATGGTCAACATAACAATTATACTGAAAGTGACAAATAAAGAGGATTTGATTTAGATCATAAACGGTTTCTGATTTTACAAGTACTCTTTCGATCATGAATATATTATTTTATGTAACTTATTCTAATAATTTAAATTCCTGATTAGGGTAAAGTTGAAATCAATAGCACTGATGACATGAAAGTGGACTTTTAGAATACCTTGATTCTTAAATATAAAGTTCCTATTGAAGAAGCAAATAAAAAGGTTGACACATTTAAATGAAGATGACCAGAAAATTAAATCGCGCTAAAATAATAAACAAAATCTAGTGTAGAAATTAATATTTCACAGCTGTGTTCATATAAACAACAATCCTTATTTATAATCTTCAAATAAAAGGCCAAGAAAAAAGAAGCGGAAGATTATCTTCGAGTTGAAAACTCGTTAGCTTTGAAGAAATCAGTGCTTTCAAAAACATTTGTTAGATGTACAAATGTTACTGAAATATCTACTAGAGCTATAGTAAGTTTTAGGATAAAATTACTTATTCATACTACTTATTCATACTACTTATTTCACTTAGAATCAATTGAAAGATAATTAAGAGAAGAGGAAGGAAAACATGCTCAAACAAAACAATATAACAAAGTTCTCAACAAGAATCTTTAAACATTATCAGATATAATTATAGTTAAATATTCTAATAAAAACAACACTAATTTATACATCTATTTTACTTAATAAGGAACTTGAAAAAAGTAACCAATGATATCCTGAAAGAATTGACAAATCAACGAAATTGAAAATGCTGATAATGAAATTAAACAATCATCGCAAGTTGTAGAACTCATTTTAAGGTTAATATATGTTGAATAATTAACTTTTATAATAGACATGGAAATATTATCACACAATATCACTATATAATCCAAAGAGGAAACAATGTCAATAGACTCGACCACATTTGAATCAGGAGGTCTTTCAATTCGAATTGCTTGCATGGCTTTTACTATGTCCGGATGATTGAAACATTATCAACTCGATCATGGATCTCACGCAGTCGTATGGTAAGATTTTTCGAGAATACCATATCGGCAAAAAATTCGACATATACTATTTATATTGCAAGTAACGGGATCGACATGCCAAGACACATACACGAATAGCCGATGATAGTGTCTTTGAAGAATTGTTAGCTACTGTTAATGAGAGTAGATCATAAGTTTTCTGTGAAAAGCCTTTGTCTTGACACCTAGACCGGAAATATCGCCAATTCTTCTATCGAATCATCTTAAAGATTTACTAAAGAAAATCTGATGAATGGCTTAGAAGTTAAAATCTGTCCTGGAAGGATATGGAACAAAGCTTATCAGAATTAAGTGACGGTCGAACAGCATAAATCATTTTGTATTTTTTTAAGTACTTTGAAAAATCATCGGCTTTTGGCCTTTTGCTTATATAATGAATTCTTTCTTACACTTGTTGCATTATCATTAATCTTATCATTGTTACAATATAAACATCCTTGATGAAATTATTGACAGTATCCATTTTTTATGATTGAAAGATTGAAAGAGTAATAATGTCAGTAAAACGTGGGATATTTTTATGTCATGAAATTGTAATGATCATGAAAACAGGTGGTGAGAATTCTCATCAGAAATGTCAGTTAACCCTTGATACTTCAAACCACTCAAAACAATATCTTGATTGCAGGTGAAATATCTCAATATTACTCATGATGTTGTCTACGTTGATTATTGATCCCTGTTTTGAAGGATACCATTGCATATGCCATGGATAATAAAAAATACTTCTGGTTAAAAGTGAACAGACAAGGGAAAGTTTAACATATGATTTGAAAGTGAAAGATCTCATTGCATACAAAATCCACAACCTGAAATGCAAATAAATTCAGTTTTTTTAGTTAATCAAATAATATGTTTATTTATTAAAAAAAATATATATAATATACATTTAAAATAAACATAATAAACATTCCATATACCGAAGCGACTTTTTAACTATAAATCAATTATAAATTCAGTAAAACTTAAATATGTAGCTAATAGATAATTACTAATTTTAAACATTAATTTCAGTGTGTGGATATTAGTCATAAAAGGTAATGCGTAACCTTCACGAGATGTCACAAGAAATCACGTGACATTTATATTCACATTTGCGCCACACTTAATTCAATCCGGACAATGCGCCACTTTCGTGAAGGAATAATGCAACTTAGCATCTAATTGTGGCATTCGTATACAGTACGAGAATTAAGCAAAGAAAGTACCTTTTTTCCTTTTTTTTTTACGGTATTTGGAAATGATAAACGTGGCGCTCCTCCATCGGATAGAACAATCTTCAATTATTCAACTCTCCTCGAAGGAAACACATATAGCGAAACAGCGAAACCATCACACTTCTACACCTCATCAGATTAGAATAGCATTCAACCGTCGAGAGATGTAGTGATATGCAACCTTGTCTGTTGTCTTGAGTTGATTCTGTATTTATTCGCCACATTTTGATCAGTTGCATTAATGAAAATGACACCTAGCGAAGAATGAGCTGAGCTTGAATTCGCTTCTGATGTATATGCGGATTACTCCAGTTTATATCAGAGGTTTCGACAGACCAGTTCAGTAACCTGCAAATCGAAATTTATGAGCTGCTACTACTAATACTATTAATACTACGATTTTTGATGACCAACAATTATGTAACACTCACATGATTTAGCGATTTACTTAGACTATAAAAAACAGAATCAAGGATTACCGACAAAATTTTTTAATGTTACAAATATTTTGTACAAATCAAAGTTGTGGAAGAACTATGTACTTATTTATATGTATTCAAAATTTCAAATGTCATAATTTAGAAATAATAGATAAAAATCACATCTATACATTATTAAATCAAATTAAAAAAACGTAAATAAAATCACAATACTAATCATTTGGAGAAGAATTATTTGATTTTTGCAGTTGCACATGTTTGTTTATGTCCGTTCTTCCAATCCTTCTTTTGGCATTCTTTAGAACAGTAATTTACATTAGAACATCCAGCACAAATCAACAATTTAGATTTCTTTTCTGCATCCAACTCTCCATTTAGGTCTTTTCGTGTTTGGCTACCACAACTGTTACATTTTTTCTCCTTACTTAATGCTTGCTGTTGTTCACTGTTAGGTAATGAAGTAAGAAACTTTTGTAAAATCGCTAATCTTTGAGCTTCTTTCTTTGAATCCTTTTCAATTTTTGTAGTTTCTTTGTTCTTTTGTTCAAAAATTGCCACCCCCGTACGTTTAACATCTGCAAAGTCAGGAATAAATGCGATGCGTTTGGCGTCGATCATATCAGGTGTATGTCCATAAAGTTGTTCATATCTTTTTTCCGCTTCTTTAGCTTTCTGGTAATAATTGTAAGCTTGTTGATAACGCAAATTTTGCGTAACCTGATTTCGATTTCCTGTTGTTGAGCCAGTTGTATTTTGACAAGTAAGAGAAACCAAAGCATAAAGAGCGTGTGAATAAGAAGCTGAATCTTTACTAGCCCTCTCAATATAAGTTTTGAAATTACGAGCAGCTTCTAAACGATCTAAACGCTCGCCCTGTAACATGTACGCAAAACCTTGAATAAAATAAGCATCAACAAAATTGGGATCAAGTAACAATAAACGTTCAAGATCTTTGATACAACTTTTATAGTCTTCAGTGACGAAGTAACACAAAGAGCGAAGATGATAAAGTCGAGGTTGAAGTTTTGGTTCAAGTTGGCTGAGAGCTATGGTCAGAGTCTGAATGCAGAATGGATACTGTTTACCATTGTAAAGGAGCCAAATTACCAATATAAGCGACCTTTTCGAAAATTGTTCGAGTAATTTACAAGTAATGAATTGTCAAAAAAAAATTTTAAAATAATTAAAAATTAAGGATTAATTTTTTTTATACATCTTTGTTGTTATAACTTACTCTCTTGTGAGATGATCAGGATCATCTTGAGCTGGATTATCCATTTTTTCTTTTACAATTTCATCAAGTTTTGCATCATTTATTTCCAATTCAACTATTTTTTTTTCACTTTCTGGTCCGTCATATGTTAATGTTAATTTTATAAGTTTCTCATATTGTTGAGCAAGTGACATAATTCTTGGTGACATTTCAGTAGCTTTGTCATCAAGCAAAAAAGCTTCAACGAGATATTTGGTTGACTCCAAAATTTCGTGTTCGTGAGCTTTTAGAGTTTCTTCCTCAGAATCGTCAGGAACTTTAGATGCGATTTCAATTCCCTTTGTAAACAATTCTCTGGCTTTGAAATACTTTAATTATATTAGATCAAATAATTAATAAATTGTGATTAAATTTACGCGCTTAAATTAATTCTCGTGATTTTAATGACTACCTCTTTAACTTCAGGGTTATCGGTCTCTTTTCTTTTGTTGCGTTGCTCCAACAAATCATACTCTTGAAACCTAATAGGTTTATCCATCAGCGTATCTTCAATGTGATGTGCGTGACCATGGTCGTGGTCATGGTCATGATCGTGATCGTGATCGTGTCCATGAGCATGTCCATGGTGGTCATGTTCGTAATGGGAATGGTGGTCGTGAGAATGTTCGTGTTCGTGTTCGTGATCATGATCGTGGTCATGATCGTGGTCATGGTCGTGGTCATGGTCGTGGCCGTGGTCATCATCATGATCGTGTTCATGATTATTAGAAGGAACTTTCTGATGTGTGTGGTCTTCCGTTTTTACTGATTTCATAACTAATTTACAACTTTAATAAAGAAAGTGACTCGGGAAGTATTGCTAATCTGTTAATCTAAAGTCTAAAAATAAGGTTTGGAATTTTTGTAAATAATTTGAACATTTTTGTACAACAATTTTGACTTTTTTAGTTATTATCATCGTTATTTTATCTGTAATTGCAATCTACAATGGTGAATGGCTTTACTTTTTATATTTGATTCCGTTTATCAAAATTAGACGACATTATGAAATTAATTAAGAAAGTACTTGAAAGAGATCGATCGGTAAAGAATCAACGCTTAGTTTACTACGTTAAAAAATATTTCTTATTATTAAGTAGTTGTTTTCATAAACCGTTAGGGCTTTGTAATTCTTTGCCCTGAAGAGCTCGAAGACATGTGGCACGTTTATAACCTTATTTCCATAGGTGATCAACTTAAAGCTTCAACAATTCGGTATATATTTTTCTTGCTTTTTTTTTTTCTATTTCTAGTGTAATTAATCAAAATTATGTTGATTCAGACGAGTTCAGAATGAAAGCAGCACTGGCACAGTAGACTCACAACGTGTTAGATTGACATTAACAATAACTGTAGAAAATATCGATTTCGATCCTCAAGGTGGCTTATTGAGAATTAGAGGAAGGATAATTTCTGAGAATAGATATGTGAAGGTATGCGTTTTAATTTTTAACGTGAATTGATAGTTTCTATATATGTGTATATTTTATAAGTTTGATGTTTTTATAGATGGGCACATATCATACAATCGAACTTGAATCGAATAGAAACTTCACACTCATAAAACCTGAATGGGATATAATAGCACTTGAACGTGTGAATGAAGCATGCGATGTTACGAAACAAGCAGATGTCGCTGCAGTTGTCTTACATGAAGGTTCGTAAATTTTCTTTAAAGTTTATTTAATTATAATTCACAATTGATTATTCACAATTTTAGGTCTAGCAAATGTTTGTTTGGTTACACAAAATATGACAATCGTTAGACAACGAATCGAACATCCTATTCCTCGAAAGAGGAAGGGTTCTGTTACAAATTATGAAAAGGTAATTATTTTAATCACATTTTTTTTAAAGAAAAACAAAAATTTAATGTTATATTTTTTTTATTTACGTTTTTTTCAACCCTTAGGGATTGCAAAAATTTTTTGATCAAGTCATGCAATCTATTATGCGTCACATCAATTTTGAAATTGTTAAGGTTGTTATTTTGGCTAGTCCGGGTTTCGTTAAGGTAAACCACTTAATTTTTTTTTAACTGAATCATTTATTTATTTATTTATTTTTGACCAGAAGCTAAATTGACTTTTATTAAAACAAAGGATCAGTGCTTTGAATATATATTTGCTGAAGCAGTGGTAATAAAACTTTTCATAAAGATGGAATTTATTTATTTTAAAATTATCATAACTTTCTTTTATTAATATTTTTATATAGAAACAAGACATCAGACAACTTATTGAGAATAAATCAAAGTTTGTTCTAATTCACTGTTCTTCTGGTCATAAACATGCATTACAAGAAGTATTACAAGACCCTTCGATACAGAAACAGCTTTCTGATACAAAGTATGCACAAGAAGTTTTAACACTTGAAAGATTTTTCAAGATGTTAAACGATGAGCCTGATAGAGCTTATTATGGGTGGGATCATGTAAGAAAAGCTGGTGAAAGAGGTGCTATTGGAACTTTGTTGTTATCAGACGAGTTGTTCAGGTAATAAAATAACTTGATTCATAGATATTTAGATCTTTAATCTATAAAATCACTACAACTTATAGGGCTGCGGATATTCCTACGCGTAAGAAATATATTAAACTTGTTGAATCAGTACGTGCTATCGGTGGTAAAGTGCTTATTTTTTCAAGCTTACATGTTTCAGGAGAACGTAAGTTATTATCTTATATCGAAAATGCTTTCAATTATATAATAAATTTATTCAAGATTCAATTTATATTTTTATAGAACTAAATCAACTTACTGGAGTTGCAGCAATATTAAACTTCCCTTTACCAGATATTGAAGAGGAAGAAGAAGAGGAAGAAAATGGACAAGAAGCTGTAGTTGAATGACATACTTGTCTTTTTGATTGAGGAATTGTAATGTAATACTAAATTGGACAATTATTTTTAAGAAAAACTTCAAAGCTTATCTCTTATAATATGTCAGTAAGTTATACTTATTTTATTTAAATTCTAATATTTTCTAAGAATTCTTTTAATAATTAAACCCATTTTTATTAAGATATTACAGAACATGAACAAATCCAAAAAAAAAACGAAATGTTTTCTTTGTTTTTCTATATATTTATTCAATTGATATAGTATTATACTATAATGACATGTAAATTTATTTAGTAGCTCTCGTAATAAGAATGACGCAATATTAAATTGCTTCATTGTTGATTGGTCTCGCTTTTAGTGTGCCTGACTATCAATTACTGTGCCACATTCAATTGTAGATACTATACATAGTTATCGCAATTAGAGAAGTCAAACCGAAATTTTATTTAATATAGTATTACTAATATATTACCAAACATTTAACTCACACGACAAGATTTATATATAACGCATTTATTATTACAATTATGGTAATGTAACATTAATAGCGATAACCATAACAGTCTATCCTATTAAACCTGGCAATGACTTTTTATTTTGATTCACCAAAGATTCACCATTAAAGGTGAAGTTCTATGTAATTTGCCACTTTTTAAAGATATATTAGTATATTGTTCATGTGAATATATTGGTGAATTTGTTCTATAAACATGTATAAATATGACCTTTTTCTGTTAACTTTCCCTTTTTTTAAACAAAAAAAAAATTCCTTCAATCAATCCTCCTTTCTTGATGCCTTTAAAATTCTAATATATAAAAAAATAAAATAAAATAAATAAAAATAATGTCTTTATATAACTTTAATAACTTTAAGCAAGTTACGTCTATTAGTAATAATATTAATAGCGGATTAATTCAAAAACGACGTCAAAGACGAATTATGAATAGAATATATAAAAGAATTGCACCAAATAATAACTTAAACACGATTAATCAAATTAAACAATTACCTTTACAAATGACAAATGTTCCATTCGAAAATCAATTATTCAACGGTCATCTTCATTTCATTAATTAAAAACAAAAAAGTATGTTATGATGATCAATATGCTTTTATTATGTAATAATATGTAATAATAATATATCAGTTATAAATTTACAGGGTGTCGAGGAGATCCTCATTGGACGATCTCAGATGATCTTATAATTATCCATTAATCCTTTGAATTTTAGTAATTTTATTTAAGATATAAATAGTAATTTATAAGAAAGGTTTTTTTTTGCATATTTACATTATTTACAATGTTAATGACAACAATGACATACAACTAAACCCGATATTTAATTAATTATTTTTAAATTAATTAATAATAAAAAAAAAAGAGTATCACCGGCGGTGATTGTCATCATTGTCCCCGCTTAATTCTGGCCAAACACCATAATTTCGGCCAGAGTTAAGGTACTAAAGGAAAATTACCGGTGTGACAATCACCAGTAGTGAGAATCACATTAAAAAAAAAAAGTTATATTTTCAATCCGTTTGATTGTAAAAAGTGACGTGACACGAAACCGAACGACCAAAATTAAGTTCGGAATCACCGGATCAAATTATATGCTCGGAATTACTTTTTTTCTTTCACGATCATACGGGTCATATGTCAATTCTGTTTAAATAATATATATATACCTCAATCTTTTTTATTCACTTCAAAATTTCAAAATTTCAAACTTCCAAACGTCCTAATACCTTATTATACTCATTCAGAATGTCTATTAATCGTAATAGACAACGTCCAAGATACTTTAATAGAAGAATTCAATTATTAAGAATTCAACGTAGAAGAATAAACAATTTAAACACATTAAACACATTGAATCGAATTCCTCAATTGCCTACTCAAATTACGAATAATCCATTTGCGAATCAATTATTTAATGGATCCCTTTTTTATTGAAATAATTTATAAATTTGGTATGTTTTTTGATACTTTTTTTCTTCTATATTTGATCATTCTTTAATTAACGCGTTAATTTTCAAGATTTAGTGATTTACACGAGAAACATCTTGGTATTACCCAATTGCACGATAACTTGATAAGGATCATAGATTGTCACTTGATTATGCAGTATACACAAATTATAAAATTCTTACGATAGTAGTTTATGAAAACGAACGTTAAAATACGATGTCAAAGACAAGAGAATCTTCATTCAACTCACCGCAGTGAAAATTTATATATATATATATATATTTCTAGTCAATATTACAACAACATTATTATTATATTTTTAATATTATTTTAACATTATGTAATAAACAGAATTATCATTCGTATAAGCACAAGAAGAAAAAACTACATTTTAGTGATGTTAGCTATTTATTTATTTTTATTTTATTTATTTATTTATTTTTTTTTTGGAGTGAAATATGCTCTTTCAAGTGTACATTAAATCTAATAAATAATGAATAAACTTCGCAAGAGATGGGACTTATAAAAGTATGGTTTAACTTTTTTTTTTAAATTTGAATACATGATAATAACTCTACTAAATAAAGTTGCCTGTAGAAATTCAGTAGTTTCAACAGGTTATAAAAATATAAAATGTATACCTATAGAAACTGAAGTTCGACATTTCTGATTTCAACAGTTTCGATTGCTTGAGAATGCTAATTTTTCTTATCATATAAGTTAGAAAAGGAAGTGGATTAAATTATTTAATGGAATTGTAAAAGGATAAGGCTAGTATAGTAGTATTGTGAAAATAGATTGAAAGAATGGATGAAGAGCTTATATAGAGACTACTACATTTATATCATATTGTTACAAATATATAATTTTTTTCTTGACAAATAATAATCTTTTTTTTTTTTAATTACAATAGATGCACACTCATTTGGACGTTCTATATCGAAACGAGAGAGGATTTCGAAACGATCAAGTTGATCTCGCAGAATCGTTTCCGTAGAAACTATTTCTATACGAGATAAAGAGGTTTATGTTTTAGAAAATAATTACTTTTTTTTTTTTTTTATTAATACAAAAAATTAAAAATCAAATGTTGAAATTTGAATTTTTTGATAATTAAATTTTTACCTTGTATAATATGCATCCAACTCTACTCTTCTACTTATTTTAATGATAGGAAACCACAACTGTACGGAACAGTATAGACGTATATATACTTTAGGACATTTTCTAAAATACTTTAGACAGAGGAATACTTTACTATTTCCATCTCTACTTTGATAATCATCCAAAGTTTTACCATTAGCATAAAAATATATCAAATTGGTTTAAATAACAGAATGATTTAAAAAGAAATACAATTAAAAAAGGAAAAATCGCGACGAATTATATTATGAAGGAGAATTGAAAAAAAAACGAGTTAAGAAATTAAATTTTATACGTAATAGAAGAAATATAACTGTACCTTTGTACCTTTACAACAAATATAATGGCTAATGGTATGTTATGTACACATCTAGTACGTGACATGACTCTTTTTTTTTTTACCGTATATGAACATTAAACAGAATAAGGTACGGGAAAAGCGTAAGGAATTTACTTTATTAATTAAATTGATTTTAATAATCGACAACAATAAGTATTTATTGTATTTATTATAATAGATCATGATTGTGTAAATATATTAGACACCGACAACATAATCTAGATTATATCATACGATTATATACTATTTTGGTCACATGGATAAGTAACTTATCACTAAAAAAAAAACATATAAATACATCCCCAAAGTTCCCGAATTTCAAAAGAATATATTTATTCTTTGCTTTTCTCCAATCCTATAATTCTTTAATACAAATATATAAATCTTTTTACAAATATAAAAGATCAAATGCTTTTAAATAACTTTAAACACTTAAACGCGCCTATTAATATTAAAGGTGGTTTAATTCAACAAACGAATTATGAATATAGAGGTTCACCTATTATCTTACATGATTCATTTGCAAATCAATTGTTTTAAATGGATCTCTGGGTTTTTTACGACCAATCAAAAATGATTTTCATTCTTATCAATCAAATTATCTAATAGGAATTTTTTATTTACCTAATATGGTATAAATTAATTAATTATTTTTTTAACCCGATTATCCCGGGAAGATTTAAATTCTAAAGCGCAAAAATATTTGCATTTCACACGGGATTTATTGGAAATATATTCTATTTTTAATAAAATTAAATGTTTCTTCATACTGTATACATCATCAAAGAAACATTAATAAAAATAATTTAATAAATTTGGGTTATACCTCTGTGTATTTCACCATTCTTATTCATATACTGTATGTATAGAATATATAGAAGACCCATTTGCAAATCAATTATTTCATGTTCTACAATTTAAACAAGATAATAAATAAACTTTAAATCTTTATTCAACTCTTCCAATTTAATAATTAAAAGATTTCTAATTTTCAATATATATTATATTATGATAAATCCTTGGGAATACAAGAAAATGGTTGGGGTGACCGGGATTTCCCGATAAAAATAGAATTTTTTTTTTTAAAAAAAAGGTGGACGATTTAAAGTTGAAAAATTAGATTATTTAATTTTTAATTGAAAAAAAAAAAGCGAACCAATCTTTTATCAATTACAATGTAAAAAAGATATTAAAGAATTATCAAATATCTGATATATGCAAATTAATATGCATCAGGAATATCCCCTTCTGATATTTTAAACCCAATACTTGTGAGTTTAATAGTCTATTCTTTTAACTTTAAACGTTAAATTCATCCGAAAATTTCCTCTCAGTAATCTATCTAATCTATCATATATGACATGTGATATTCATTCATTTTTTTTTTCCCATGCACAACATTATGATAATTCTTAAAAAATTTTTTCAAAAATGGGGGATTTTTTTTTTAACTCTATTAAAAGTTAGAATTCAAACACTTCTATACAAACGACTTAACTGGCCGCATTTCACACAAATTTATTGAAAATATGTTATAAATACTCCAATTTATTGTAATTTTTACTTACAACTTCCTAAAATAAATCTTTATACATGAAAAAAATGTCATTAAACAACCTCATCTCTATTCACTTTTTAACCAAGAATATCATCAAAGAAACATTATTAAAAAAAATATACTACGAATACAACGTCGAATACATATCGTTAAACACTCAAACGCATTACATTTAAATTCATTTAATTCATTTTGTAAAATTAATTTGTTTAACGGAACTTCTTTCCATTAAATTTTGAATGGAAAGATGAAAGTTTTTTTTAAAAAAAAAATATCCTTATAAAGAAATTCTTTGTTTAAGGAAATCTTCCTTGCGATAGAAATCTTTATTATTAGTAATTTTTCTTCACTTTATTAGAATCTTTATAAAGATTCTTTGCAATGGAAAAGAAATTTTCCTTGCATTAGAATTCTTTATAAAGATTCTTATCAATATAGAGATGTTTTCATTGCTTTAGGATCTTTATAAAGATTCTAAAGCAATGAAACCGAAATTTTCCTTACTTTAGAAATCTTTATAAAGATTCTTATCCATATAAAGATGTTTTTATTGCTCTAGAACAGAAGGAATATTTTTTTTTTTAATTTTATGTTTTAGATTTTCCTAAACTTTAAAAATCTTTTTAAATAATATTTTTTAAATTTTCTTATTTTAAATATATATTTTAGATTCTTCTGAACTTTTAACCTTTTTTTAAAAAAATATATTTAAATTTTCCTGAATTTCAATCTTTTTTTTAATGTATATATTTAGATTTTTTTGAACTTCAATCACAATTATTCTTTTCAATTTTTTAATTGTAAATAATGAATTAAATTCAGTAAAAATGAAAAATATAAAAAGAATAAATAAATCAATTTGAACAAATTATCAGTTATAATAATTTTGTAATATTAGATATTAAAGAAATTTAAAATATTCCATTCTTAAAAATAATTCTAATCATCATGTATTTATAAATATTTTATTTAAAAAGATTTTTTAATATGGATGAGTAATAAATATATTAAAATATATTATCTTTGAACTTTAAATCGAGTTTATTTTCTTTGAATGACTTGTTATTCTTTCTTTTAACAAAGTTTATTGAAAAAATTTAATCATATTTCTTTAAATAAATTACAAACATGATGATGATCGTAAAAAATTTAATTTTCTTCAAACATGGACGCCACCCAAATCATTTTCCCCCAGTATTATGATGAGTATAGTTAACACCTACGCTGACTCATAATAAATATTAATTATTCTTTTTTTATACAACAACAATATACAAACTCTAATTATGGCGTCGCAAAAATATTAGTGGAAGATCACCGCTAATCCAATTTTAAATGATTTACCCAATAAAGGAATAATATTGTAATTATCTCACGTATACTTCATTATCAATCAAGGGTCATTGTACAATAAATTTTTTAATCCATGACAGACGCTGTCAAATTATCGCACGTATCGCACACGTGTGCATATTCCGAACAATCTTACCTTTTTAGTTAATTACGATCAAATTAATAAATTAATTAATCATTTGTTTTTAATCGCTTTTGGATCACAATACAACAAATACAATAAATGATATAAAAAAATGTGGCGATGTAAATCGGCTGGTATTTTATCATTTATTATTTGTAATAAGCATGTAATCATGCATCCTCTCTCGCAATAGACAGCTTATTTATTTTTTTTCATATAAATAAACCCATTGATCCGAATATTTTTTTTTAATTTTCAAAAAAAAAAGATAAAAATGCCTTTAAATAACTTTAGAAATCACATAAATAGACGTCGTAGAAGACGAATTGTGAATAATATTAATTACACAATTCCACAAAATATGAATCATGCCAATAATTACATAAATAGACTCCCTCAACAAAATATGAGTAGTATTTCTCCTACCAATGATTACACATCGTCTACTCTAAATCAATTGTTTAAAGGATCACGTTTCTTTTAATATATTAGGAATATGATTCTTTTATATAATATTAGTTCTGTTTACGAATTGATAAATTATTTTGTAAATTTACAGAATTTAATATGATAAGATTCTATATGATAAGATTCTATAAGATAAGATATATGATAAGATTCTATATGATAAGATTCTATATATATATATTTATATTTATTTATTTAAATAAGATTTTATGATTTTTAGGCTTTAAATATATAAGATATTTTTTCTTATAAGATTTATATGTATATTTTTTTTTAGCTTATGGATAAGGTTTTATAGCTTATGAATTTTATTTATTAGTATGTGAAATAAAACTTAAGCGGGAATTAAGAATTTACTAAAAATATAATAATATAGTAATACCTTCATAAGTGTATACTATTAGGATAGGACCCTGGATAATTCTAATAAAGGTCATATCCGCAGTCCTAATTAAAAATCCAATGAAATATACATAAATTTTGCCATTTTGATATACATTTTTATCATATGACCCTTATATTATACTAAAAATATCCTTTTTTATCATATGACTTTTGATACTATTTTTTTTTTTTTTTTTAAATAAAAAGGTCAGAAAACTTTTTTTTATATTAAATTTATTAAGCAGACTTTATAGTAATAATTAATTATAATTTATTTATAACTGAATTAAAAAAATTATAGATTGTCATTTTTTTTTTTCTACAATTAAAAATCCCATATTTTCAGTAAAATTTTCACAGTTTCTTAAATAATAAATAATAAAATTACTAGGGATATGCGAAAACAGAGCATATTTTAGGAAAACATCCAAAAATACTTGGAATTTACTCTGTATAAACACATGCTAAAACATAAGAAAGTGAATCTAAGAATAATAATTTGATAATTTATAATACATAGCCAAAATTTGAATGAAATAAANTTTTGATCCTAAAAGTGCATAACTACCGCACTTTGTAGGATTTTCCAAAGTAACATTTGCAACACTAATNCTTGGNAAAGCTAAATAAATTATGAATTAATTAATTAATTATCATTTATAATTAATAAATTTATAATGATCAATAATTTTACCTGGAGTATTTTGACATCTTTCCAATATTTCACATTTTCTATTTTGCTATCTATTTATTCTTAAAGTTTCAAATCTTGCGCCATCATTTTGAGTCAAAGCAACTAGATTATTAATTTTGTTAAGATTCAGAATCGAATCAACGCATTATATTGCAAGTAGAGAATTTTTTCAGCAGCACTATCAATATTAGCAAATGGAAAAAGAGTTTCATGAGGAGTATTAAAAATAATAGAAAGTTATCAGATATATTAATAGTTGAAACATAAGCTTGAACAGAATGAATATTAGGAGGTGGAGTTGTAAAGAGAAATTTATTAATGTTTAAAAGTTGTTCAAGATTTTTACTATTCATTTTATGTTAATATTGGTATATAATAATGTAAAAGATAAAAGTTAAGACGCGTATGTATCTTAATATTTTAGAAGTAATAAATGGTAAAACATATTGAATTTCTGATAAGTTTATCATGGATAATATAACGTAAATTTGATAAATTTATTACATTGCGATAAATTTATCATACATAAAATGAATTTTTCTGAAAGATTTGATATTGTGGTAAATTTATCCAATATAAAATAAATTTTTCTCATTTGCTATTTATATTAAAAATTTATATAACACAGCATATGATATTTTCCAAATATATGCTTTTACTAGAAAAATCACATGTGATCTTAAAATTTTATCTAAAATTATATACTTTTTTTGCTATGACCTAATTTGGTGTTATTCTATTTTGGCATATAACTTTTTCTTAAAATACCTATTTTTTCATATGACCTTTCCATTAAAAATACAAAATTATATATTTTTTTTGCATATGACCTTTATTATAATTATCCAGAGTCCTATTAGGATCATACAGTTAAAAAGAGATATTATGAAAAGAAGTGAAGGTGATGAATAGAGTATATCACACAGGTCTAAACTGACAAAAATTATTCTAAATCCACCTGGATCAGGTTTGATTTGATTTTTTATAAATTTTCTGAATCAGTGTTCAAGTTTAAGATATAAACAGATTTTCATAATTTTTTAATTTTAGTCAAAATTAGACTAAGCAAAAATTAAACAATTTTAGCTAAAGTTTAAAAAATTGTAGTTTCTATAATTTCTTTTTTGTATTTTTAAATAAACTAAATAAACTAAATAAAATATTATATTGTTTAAAAACTTATTAAATTTAATTTTTTATTAAAATCATCAAATGCTACATCTTATATCACCAATTTTATTGTGTAATAGATTGATTAATTAATATAGAAAAGTTATTTCAAATTACAAAATAGCTATGATTACAAAAAAATAAATTATTTACTTAAACCCCTACTATTATCTTATATTAAAAAATTATGGATTAGATTCAAGTTAAGTTAGGTTTTTAATATATTAATACAAACTGAACTGAACTGGTATTTTATATATATATTATTTTAAATTCAAGCTAGACTGAATTATAACATTAGAGTTAATGCAGGTCTCTAATTACATATTTAATAATATTTTTTTCATTCTGCTTATTTAATTTTTATAAATATTTATCTAGTATATAACTTATTTTTAATATTATTAGTTTTTTTATATTTCTTTTTTAATTATATAATTATTATATGTTGACCATTTTTTTTAATTTTCATAACTATCTTTCTTGAACTTGATTCTTTTTCTAATAATGCAATAACCTTTACTTATTGCTTAATTGTAAAAAAAAAAAAAAGATATTAATTATGAATTATATAAAATAAGTTTATATTATAGAATAAATCTATTTGTAACATCATATTACGTGTTTTATTTGTAACAACCTCAATTTTATCCAATTAAAATTTAAGATCAGGTGTATCAGTTGTATAATTAAAACAAGAATTTTTTTTAAAAAATTTCAAAAAACTGCTTATAACTTAAAATTTTATCTATNAAACTGTTTTTGTTATATTAAGTAAAAGTTTTTCAAATTAAATTTTACATATAAAAATCTTATTTATAAAATATTTAAAATAATTTATTATTAAAAAAAAATAAAAAAAAGTTGTTAAAAATAAGACATATAATAGGATGTTATAAATACATTTTTTCATATAATAAAAATAAACAAAAATATTGAAAAAAAATTAAATTTCTTAAAGTTATAAAATAAATATATTATTTATTTTTAGAAATAATGAAGTTATTTTAAAATTTTTTTTTTTTTCAAATAGACTAATATTTATATCATATGATAATAAGTATTAATTTACAAAAAAATTTGAGCTTTAACTTATTGATAAATATTATGCATTTTTAAAAATAAGCATGATTTTAAAAAATTTATTTTTAAATTTGATAATCTCAATAAAATTGATTGTAATTATATAAAACTTTAGTATAATATTTAGAATTTATTATAAAGAATAACTTTTATTAATTATATTTTTAAATTTTAGATGTATAATTTTAATTTTTCATAAAATTTTAAAAAATAAATAATTTTGTAAAAAGTAATAATAAAATAAAATAAATTTTAAATTTAATTATTATTATTTATTTGAGTATAATAATTTTTAAAATACTTTTATTCTTATTATAGCATAAGATTAGATTATATTTTGTATAATATAATTGTAATTAAAAAGGATTTTTTTTTTGCTTTTTTTTAAGTATTTTTGTTTAAATATTTATATCAAGTACAGTTACTTTTCATTTTTTTTTCTATTTAGAAAAATAATTATTTAATAATAATCTTTTTAATCTTTCTTTTTCAATTTTATTTCAATTAAATTTTATATTAATTATATTTAAAATACAATATGTTCTAAGATTTTTAGTTTATATTTTAGTATAATAAAAATTTCTATTATATTAGAAATTATTCTAAAACTAATTTTTTTATATAAATTTAAAATAAAATAATACTCAAAAGTTAAACTTACAAGTTAGAGGTTAAATTTAAATATTAGATATTAAACTTAAAAATACTTTTCTACTATAAACTAAAAATAAAATATATAAAAAAGCAATCTAAAGTCAATTTATTTAGTAATACTTAAAGTCAAAAAGATTAATCTTTAAATATATATATGAAAAATCTAATCTTAAAATCTAATTTAAGTATATAAAATCTTTGGTTAAATATATATTTAAGTCTAATCAGAATCTATAAGACTATATTTTAAAGTCTATTCTTTTTTTATTTTTTGATAATATACTATATTAAAAGAACAAATTTTATTCTGAAATCTATTATTAATATATTGGATTATATAATAATTTTTAATATATAAATGGTAACACTGGTCAAAAACTGATCTATCTTACAGATATTCTACAAATATCTTATAAATATTGGGTACCCAAAATGCGGAAAATCTGCTATACATCGGATACCCAATATGTATACTATAGAATTAAAAAATACAATTTATTAATTATCTCGCTATCCAGTAATCATAAAATGATGAAATATAGCTCATTCGATTCGTCTCACTGAGACGTATCGAATGGTACTAATTTCGCATTTCTAAGTATGATAGATGCTGAGATATTCGATAAATCGTAAAAAAATAAATAAAAAATGCCGATTTGTCAAATATCTTGACATCTATCGCACCTAGAAATGCGATATTAGTACCATTCGATACGTCTCAGTNAGGCGAATCGAATGAGCTATATTTCATNNTTTTATGATCACTGGATAGCGAGATAATTAATAAATTGTATTTTTTAATTCTATAGTATACATATTGAATACCCGATGTATAGCAGATTCTCCGCATTTTGGGTATCCGATATTTATAAGATATCTGTAGGACATCTGTAAGATAGATCAGTTTTTGACCAGTGTAATAGTCATAAACTAATCCTATAAGTTTATTATATTTAGAACAAAAATAATAATTTTTAGTTTTAAAATATAACCAATATTCTTTTGAATAAATATAAGTTTTATTATAAATATTGCTAGAATTATAAAGGTAATTACAAATAAAATCAGCTTTTATTTTTCTAAAATATAAAATAATTTTAATTAAACAAATTTTTATATAATATAAAAAGTACTATATATTATAATAAATATACAAATTCAATTAATCAAAGTTAAGATTATAAAGCTAACTTCTCAAAAAGTTAAAAGAGATTAACTAATATAATTAAAATTGAGATTTATCCAAAGATGAAAAATTTATGTAAAATTATAAAAGATAAGTTATTAAATTATATTAGGTAAAAAATTTTAAAATATAAAAGGCAATCAAAATTATTTACCATTTTTTAAAATAAAAAAAATTACATACATATAATATAATGATTAATAAAAATAAAAAATTAAGTTAAATATATAAATCATATCTTTATTTATCAATTTATAAAAAAATTTAATATTTAATTCTATTTTTATCTGCTACTTCAATTATTTAATATAATAACTACTTGTAAAAAGTATTTAGTTTTTTAAATATTAAACTGCATTTATTTATCATTTAGTAATTGTAAAAAAATAAATTATAAATTATTAGATTTATCATAATAAAATACATTTAATAATAATAAATATATGTCTCTAAATAATAGATAATATAGTATTTTAAAATATTTAAAATAAAGATTACTAATAACTTTTTATTTATTAATTCTAAAAATATAATTGTATCTTTATTAAGTATATCTCATTATAGTAAATCTATTGATCTGTATTTCATCTTTGTATGATCATTAAATGATAAATAAAGTAATTTAAATTATTTTTTTTTTTTAACAAGATAAGTTAATCAAGTTTATTATAATTAATAAAATTCTATAAAAAAATACATAATTATAGTATGATAAATCATAAATATCACATAAGAAGTAGATTTGTAAAGTGACTTTTGTGCTAAAGGCCTTTAGCATTAGATCCTTATGCTTAATCTAACTCCTCCTAATCCTGTACCAATAATGAATCAAAATAATTAACTAGTTTATGTGATAATTGTAAACCTTTATCTAAATCTAAGTCTAAATCTAAATTTTCATAATAAATACTATTATAAATCCCATCTACTAATTTTGATAATTTTGAAATTCTTTTAACAACTATATTATCTAATTTAATACCCTCCTTGATAATTCAATGAATACTGTCTTTCCATCTAGTATGAGCATAAAGATCACGTGAGTCAGGGTTTTTTAAGAGCTGATCAAATTTATCCATTAGCGTATCTGCAATGAAATGGTAGATCTTTTTATTGTATGGTATGGCTAATGCATGAATAGGAGATGAGTTGTGCGAAACTTCCTATTTTTTAAAGATCTAGTTCCTGGGTAACTATATGTAATGATGAAATGCTTGAATAAAGAATGTCGATAATTTGTTCAAAATTTGCAAGAAAATACATTTTGAACGAACAATGTTATTGAGTTTATCAAAGGTGAATGAAGCATAAATAAAGTGGAGAGTATAAAACATCAACTAATCTTTATTATCTCTATTCATATGCACTTTAGAAATGAAGAAAAATTGTAAAAATAAGAAAAGATTAGTTTTTGTGTCAGTATCAAAATCTTCGTTAAAAGAATTCCAGTTATCAATAAATCTGATCAGATTATTTATGGTTTTATCTTTCACTATGTCTCATTTCAAGATCAAACTTAAGCACCAAGTTAAATGGAAAAAAGTTTCCTGTTCTTTATTACAGAAAAAGTATTGATCTGATGTAAACTTGTTAGGATTATGTTCTTTCATAATGTTAAGTATGAAAAGGGCTATTATAAGCAGTTTTAGGCATCTGGTGAAAATTTTATGTATAGTTGAATGGAAACATAATGAGTTATTTCTTGTATGAAAAGCAGTTCATAATAATTTCCAGTATACGAAAGAATATGTGCTATCATATAAGT
This sequence comes from Glomus cerebriforme, assembly GCA_003550305.1. Lineage (NCBI taxonomy): Eukaryota > Fungi > Glomeromycota > Glomeromycetes > Glomerales > Glomeraceae > Glomus > Glomus cerebriforme. Next base: position 49,984 of record QKYT01000064.1, read on the forward strand.
TAGAGTTATAATACGCCATGAATCATTTGGATACAGATTCAGCATCATGTAGTAATTTAATGAAAGAGCAAATGGATTGTTCTATCAGCAGTTTATTCTATGTTAGTTGATGTTAGACATGTTAGAAGTCATAAAACATGCAGTTTCCTATGTATCTTGAGCAATATATTTCTTTTTTACCAATTAATTAGCTACTTCATTATAGGTATTACCTGCATGATCTTTAACTTTAACTAGATTAAAGGCTAAGTATTTACATTCTATTAAATTAACAATAGAAATAATAAATAATCTATTAATACATTTGAATTAATTTCTACAACTAATAAAATCTATATGGTGGTTGTTACCTATAAACTTCACAAAAGTCATATGACTTTAAAAATTTATAAATTAAAATTAAATTAATTATTGGCAAATTTAAACTGATAAAATTATAGATCAACATATGCTTAACATTTTTATCAGTTTATTTTTTTAAGATATTATTTAAAGTCTAAGAATTTTTCATAATAGTATATATTAAAAATGGAAAATTTCAGATTAAAGAATTAGCAATATTTAAGTAAAATTTCATCTCAATTTTTTCATGCTTTTAATCAATTTTAACAATGATACTCATTTATCAAAGAGAAAATCTATAGTTAAAGAGCAAAAATAAAATAACAGTAAAAAATTTGCAAAGAAATTATGAGTTGATGATAATTGAAAGATAAAAATGACAGCAGATAGGATGAAATTTATTTACCAAATAAAGATGAAAATAAAAGATTTTGAATAATGTGAAAAATGAATATGATGATCAGCTTAATATAAACAAAAAGATTGATGCAATTCTGAATTTTGTGTAATATAAAAGGAAATTTTATAATGCTGGCTAGAATTATGATGCTTATAATATATGTGCAAATTTCAGACTAATATGGTTTATAGGTGACAGCTATCATATTAAGAAAATTTTCTATGCCATCTATGGCCACTTAACTATCAGAATAGATTATTAATATATAATTTGAAGAAATAGCTAAAACTGCCATAAAAATCGCTAGTGATTCAGGCAAAAGTGGTTTAGAAAAGTTTGGGTTTGAAGTGAAACTAGTTTAGGAGGGTTTAGGCTATAAGACAAAACTAGTTTAGGAATTTGTCAAAGGGTTTAGCCTGAATCATTAAAAATCACATATAATTTGGTACATGTAAATTGTAGAAGAAGGCCAATTATTGAGACCGCAGTAAAAATTAATTGAATAATTCACACTATTAATCTATTCAGAACCCATATGCACACAATCGTTAAAGCGAGAAAGTGATCCATCGGTATAAATGTGAAAGGGTGATTCTGCTGTATTACTATTAGCATTTAATAGGTCTTCTAATATAGCTTGAATTGTACAATTCTAAATGTATTTTCTAATTAGTAAAACATCAAATGAAAAACAATCAGAGAGAAATATGGTAGGAATAACTTCATCTAAGAAATTAGAATATAATAATTTAAATTATTTAATATTTAAAAAAAAAATATTTGATAAATGACTGTACTAGTAATTGATTTTTTTTATAATATTTAAAGAAATATTATTGAAATATTTTTCAAGTATTTTAATATTGTCTAAAGATGCTCAATTAGATTTAAATTAAAAACTTAGTACAGATTAATAAAATATTATTTTAGTATTTTATAGATATTCATTGCAAGTTTTGAAGTAAATCATCAGGAAGTTTTGGAGGTATTGATATACACCAAAAAACGTGTTGATCAACACTACCAGTTATTCAAACACCTGTATACTGAAGTTTATCAATACATGCAGTTAATATATGCGTTTTTCTATACCAACAGTTGTTAAACACATTATACACTGTTGCGCAACACCTATATATCAACGTCACTTAATATTTTTTTAATATAATATAAATAGTATTATATAATTAAAATTTTATTTATTTTAAATTTACTTATCTCATAAATATATTAAAAATAATTTTTTTATAAATTATAATTAAAATTTTATTANATTTATTAAAAATCTTTAAAATCAGGNTCTNGATTATTATATTGGCCAACATTAAACATAATTCTGGCCAAATTTGAAAATAATTAGTTTTGGAAAATTTTTTCTTTTAAAATATCTTACTACTGATACGTCCTCTTTTTGTCACTATGAATAGGTGGAGGAAGCAGCAATGGCTCTTTCCCTGTAGGTATTAATGACCTCTACTCATCCATAGAAGAGGAGCTTTTCATAAGATTATTGAAAAAAAAAATTAAAATTAAAAATGAAAAAAAAATGAAAAAAAGCTTATTATATACTTTTTTATATCACGTGTATCACATGATATGAGCCACAGTTTATTTTAAAAAAAATAACTGCGCACCGCACTTATCAATTAAGCCGCAGTCGCAATTTATTAGTTAATTTTAGTTTAAAAATTTTAAAAACCTTAAATCAGTTTTAATTGCTGTTTGAACTTGGTTCTGAAAATTGAGAAATAGTAAGTTTCTTCACAAAACTTACCATTTTTTTTTTTTTTTTCTTTTGTAGGTTTCTCAGTTTTTGGTCTGATACTGGAAAGTGAGAGCCGGTAAGTTTCTTCACAAAACTTACGGGGGGTTTTTTTTTGTTTTTTTTTTAAAAATGCTTATTAACATTTCTTTTTTTTTCTTGTAGGTTCTTCGAGCTCTTCAGTCTAAAATGGGAGGGAAAACGATAAGTTTCTTTGCGAAACTTATCATTTTTTTTATTTTTTTTTTTAAAGAAACATTTCTAATGTTTCTTTTTTTCTTTTCTTGTAGGTTCTCTATGCATTCGGTTCAATACTGGAATTGAAAACGTAAGTTTCTTTGTGAAACTTACCATTTTTTTTTGTTTTTTTTTAGAAACGCTTATTAATGTTTCTTTTTTTATTGTAGGTTCTTCGAACTTCTCGGTCTGGACTGGGAAGGAAAAACGGTAAGTTTCTTCGTAAAACTTATCATTTTTTTCATTTTTTTTTAAAGAAACATTTCTAATATTTCTTCTTTTCTTTTCTTNTAGCTTCTCTATGCTTTCAGTTCAATACTGGAATCAGAAACAGTAAGTTTCTCAAGTTTCTTTGGAAAACTTACCATATTTTTTGGGTTTTTTTTATTAGAAACATTTCTAATGTTTCTTTCTCTTATAGGTTCTCTTAACTTTAGATTAGTACGTGAAATTGGGAAACGGTAAGTTTTTTCATGAAACTTACCATTTTTTTCTTTTTTTTTAGAAATGCTTTCTAACAGTTCTTTTTCTTTTCTTGTAGACTCTCCTACAGTTCGGGCACTTGGAATTAGGAAACAGTAAGTTTTGTAACAAAAATTACTGTTCTTTTTTTTTTGTTTTTTTTAAATAGAAACATTTTTAACGTTTCTTCTTTTTTCTTCTTGTAGGTTCTTGGATTTCATTTTGGGTATGAAAGTTTCTTCGTGAAATTCCCATCTGATGCATTTACTTAAAGAATCATTAGTAGAAATAGTACTAACATTTCTTTTTTTTCATTTTTTTTGTAGGATCAGGTTTTTTTTCAATTTTGGCTTAAAAATCTGGTAAGTTTCAAAGTTAAAACTTTGAAACTTTCTTTTCAAAACATAATTTCATAACGAAACTTCATTTTTTTTTGGTTTTTTACTTTAAGAAACGTTCTAACTGAACGTTTCTTCTTTTCTTTTGTAAATTCAGCTTTGGAATTAGAATCAGAAATGTAAGTTTCGTAATGTTCAGTTTGTTACAAATTTCATTTTTCATTTTTTTTCTTTCTAAACTGAACATTTCTTTTCTTTTGTAGATTCAGCTCTGGGAATTCAGAATCAGAAAAGAAACGTAAGTTTCGTAACGTTCATTTCATTACGAAACTTCATTTTTTTTTGGTTTTTTTTCTTTAAGAAATATTCTAACTGAACGTTTCTTCTTTTCTTTTGTAAATTCAGCTCTGGAATCAGAATCAGAAACGTAAGTTTCATAACGTTCATTTTGTTACAAATTTCATTTTTCATTTTTTTTCTTTGTATAAAAACGTTCTAAACTGAATGTTTCTTTTTTTTGTAGATTCAGCTCTGGGAATTCAGAATCAGAAAAGAAACGTAAGTTTCGTAATGTTCATTTCGTTACAAACTTTGTTTTTCATTTTTTTTTCTTTGTATAGAAACGTTCTAACTGAACATTTTTTTTTGTAGGTTTACTTCTGGACTTGAAAAACTGAAACATAAGTTTTGTAACAAATGTTCTAACTAAATGTTTTTTTTTGTAGATTCAGTTTGTTCCTTGAAATTCGGGTTTTTGGGAGTCAGAAACGTAAGTTTTGTAACTTAGCTGCAAAACTTAGTTACTTTTTTATAGGTTCTAGGTTTAGATATTAGAATTGAATAGTTAGTTAGTATAGCATAGTTAGTATATCTAGGAAAAATTTGTAATTTAATAAACGAATATAGTTTAAACATAATAAAATCAATTAACAATGCTTTTCATTATTAAATGTAGTTAATATATACTAAAATTTGTGTTATTATATGTGTTTTCAATATTTTTATATGCATTTTTCAACTAATAATATGCATTTTTCAACTAACCTAGTGTTGTTATACGCATTTTTAAACTGCTGTTGTTTTACTGTATGTTGTTATACACCTAAAAAAGTGTTGCGCAACGCATTTTTAATCACGTTGGTTTACAAAGGGTTCATTGCACAACACTTTTTTGGTGTTGAGCAACACATGGCATATGTTTATACTTTATACGTCTGTTTAAAACTTCCTGATGATAATCTCATATTTCTGAAAATTATTGAAAAATATAAAGTGTAAAAATTTGTTTATTGTAATTATTTACAGTATATCATATTAATATATGATAATTTGTATAATTTAAGCAAAATAATATTAGGATAATTTTAAATATCCTTTATATATATTCTAAATAATATAAAAAGATTATTTTTTAATATAGATAAGTATAAGAAAATAATAATCTTATTATTTAAATAACCTAAAAATTTTTAATACAATTATAAATTTATCTTATTACAGAAAAAAAAGTTACAAAAGAAGCTGATAATTTTCATAATTTTCTTAATTCATAAATATTCACTAAAGAAGAAATTTACTATTAGGAAAAATGACTTAAAACTTCTCTTTTATAAAAGATTTTTTTTAATTTATAATCTTTATTATTTTTTAGCCAATAAGGAACTGGCTGATTTTTTTTGCATTAATAATTTATAGATATAATAAATTTGAGAAGACTAATTTATATTAGTTATACATTATCTTTTTTTTTTAAAATTACCAGAATTGAGCAAATATCTTATTAAAACAAAATATAATAATCTAGGTTCATTAAATCTAATTAAGTTTTTTTTTGAGATTTAAAAGACTTAGTATAAATATATAATTCTTTTTTCATGCTTTAATTATTTAACATTAAGAGAAAAAAGAAAGTTTTTTTTTATTTAAATTTGATAATATTTAATTAGAAATAATCTTATTTTTAATAGTATCTTAAATAAAAAATATTTATTCTTATAAAGTTTTATTATACTTTTTAATAATACTTATAAATTTTTTAGAATTTGTTAATTATTATATTTTTTATTAATTTAATAATATTATCTTGAAATTAAATATTTTTATTTATTATTAAAATTTTAATTTTAATCCAGATAATTGAATATACTTGAAAATTAAAAAGTTTTTCAAATCCTTTAACCAGATTAGCAGAATTAAGTTTAGTTAAAAAATAGTGTTGTTTTTTTTTTTTAAACCCTTTTTTAAAAATAAACTTTATTGATTATAATTTAAGAATACACAATCAGGTAAAGATTTAAATATTATTGCATGTTACAATTATTTGTTCATATCATTACAACTGAAAAAAAGGTATCACATTTACTCTATTACAGGTGAAGAATAAAAGCAATTCTTCCTTAGATTATTATGCGCGTAGTCTTGGAGAGAAGCGAAATTACCTGACTAAGTTACCTTTGACTTATCGGTGAAGCAGAGTGAAAAATAGGACTGCTATTACCAAACTGTATGATACAATCCCATATATATCCAGTCTAAGAGATTTTGTCCTGTTCATAAAGAACAGAGTCATATGTTACAATAAGAATTACCTTAATCTTGTAGTAAATACTACCACTCTTATTAATGAAAAATTATATACTTTTTTTAATGTTAACATATAGTATAAATTAACTTAAATAACTTTTATAAGTATAGTAATATTATAAAGAATGTTTAAAAAATATACTTTAAATGAGGCTTATAAGTTTAATATTTGTTTAACCAATTTTTAATTTTAATAAAAATAAATTTATATCTAGATTTTTTATAAATTATAGTATTTGCATTTTTTTAAGTGACTAATAATACCTTTCAAATTATTAATATAATTCTTGCAATGTAAGATTTTGGTCAAGATTACATACTTTTTAAGAATTGATATAAATAATTAGTTTTACCATTTTAATTTTTTTTTATAATCATGAAAAAAATAACATTCTTTAGATCTTATTTAAGATAGAGAAGAATATTTAAAGAGTATAAAGCTAAGCTAAAGAAAAATAACTTATATCTTTAAGATATATTGTAAATAAAGATAAATATTTATTATTAAAATAAGAAATAAATTAATCAGCTGGAATAAGATTATATCTAATATAAATAAAAAATTTAAGTTTTCAATAAAAAAATAAAACATCTTAAAAATGCTTTATAAGAAAAATAAGTAAAGTTAAAATTTAAATTTACTAATCTAAAATTATAGTTATCTTTTGTTAAAAAAAGATATGTAAAATAAGAAAAAATTTCGGTTGGCAGATTTAAGATAAAGTGTAAGGGCCACCTGTGCTAAGGGAAATTTGTTTCAATTTTTACTTTTACAAACTAAAATCTGGCGTGACAAGTTACACTTTTCTGTTAGAGGGTGTACTCGTAATTTATAGAATGTATTCGTCTTTTTGATATAATATACAATAAATACGATTAACTTGTCTTACAAAAAAAAAAAAAAAAAAAAAAAAAAAATTTATCTTTAGTTTAAAAAGACAGTTAG
>QKYT01000064.1:100340-171301 GCA_003550305.1 Glomus cerebriforme
CCTTAACGTTCCTTTTGCTTCTTTTCTTTAGGAGACACCCTAGATTTCGGCTTTGCTATAAAGGTAAGACAACTACCTTTAAAAAATATCACCGGATATCTGATGATCCATCCGCATCCGGTCAATCCGGTGATACAAACAGATGAATCCAATATCACCGGATATCCGATGATCCATCCGGTCAATCNGGTGATAAANCCGGATGAATCNGAATNNGGTCAAATTTCGGATGGATGACCGGATATCCGGATTGATCGGATTCGGAGCACACCTCTACTCTAGATCATATTTTGGTCACTTCTTCAGATTCTGACCATCATTTGGTTACAAGTCCTACGGATATTAACGATGCTGTTAATTCACATTTCCAAAACTTTGTTCGTTCCCCTATTTCTCATTATAACCCTTTACAATTATTCACATTTCCAGAAAAGTGGCGTGTTCGCTATTCCCCTATCCCAGAAATTAATTCAGATATTTATGAATTTCTTTGTTCCCCTGTTTCTCAGGAAGAATTTTCTTTAGTTATTTCATCACTTCCATGTGGTAAAGCTCCAGGTCCCTCTGGCATTTCGTACGAAATGCTTAAACATTGTGGTCCTTCCTCCCAATTGTGTATGCTAAAACTTATGTCCCTGTGTCTAGAATCAGGAAATATTCCTGATGACTGGCGGCTTGCTTCCATATATCCCATCCCCAAGCCTCAGGAATGGGAATGTAAACTCTCTAATACTCGACCTATTACTCTTTTGGGGACCCTTCGTAAAGCTACGGTTAAGGTGTTCACCAATCGTCTTTCCAAAATTCTTTCTCGGCACCATGTTCTCCATGGCCGCAATTTCGCAGGCCTTCCCGGTAGCTCCTGTAAAGAGCCTATTTTTACTCTAGAATCCATTATCCACGATGCAAAATTCCGTAAGAAACCCTTATGGATACTTTCACAGGACATCAGCAAAGCCTTTGACTCTATTGACCTTCGTATGCTCCGTCTCACTTTGCTCCGTCTTAAGATCCCGGATCTTGCTATTAAATTCATTATTTCGCTCTTTACGAGTAGATTTAATTCTGTTATTACCCCGTATGGCCTCTCCGATCGATATCGGGTTAAAATAGGCATCGATCAAGGCGAAATCATCTTCCCGCTGCTTTGGGTCATTTATTTGGATCCTTTACTTACTGAGCTTAATTTTGCCGCTTCTTCTCCTTATGAATTGTCTATTTCCAAGTTGACTTCTGTTTCTCCTCGTTCTTTGCATCAGGAATCCTTATCATTTTCTAATTTAACATACATGGATGATTCCACTTTGATTTCTTCCTCCTCTCAAGGCTTAGCCGATCTTTTGAGTATCACTGAGGAATTTTATTATTTGAATAATACTTCGGCTAATCATAAGAAATATGTTTTAACTTCTAATACTATTTCTTCCTCGTCCCCAGTTCCTTTTCCCATTTTTAAGTACTCTCCAGATTTTGTGTCCTTTGGTCACATCCCGTCTTCTATTTGTATAACCCCCATCCTTCCCTCATCTTCTTTTAGATTCCTGGGTGTTTGGTTTAACCTTCGCCTCTCTTCTTCATTTGTTTTTTCTCAAATTAAACAGGAATATAATTCCTTTGTTGAAATTATTCGTTACAAACGTCTTTCTCCTGCACAACTTATTTATTTGCATAATATTGTTTTATTTCCCAAAATTGCTTATCGTTCTCAGATCACTTTTATTTCCCCTGGTAATAGTTCTTCAATAATGTCCCCCCTTTAAAAAGCTTTTTAAGCATAAACTTAAATTAGCTTACACGTTTCCAGATGCTCCCCTTTTTTCTCATAATCATTTTAATGTTTTCTCTCTGCATTTGGAACTGCTTAAACAAGCAGGTGCTGACATTTATAATGGTCTTAATTCTTCTACTACTTTTTCCTCTCTATTGCAATTTCGTATTGCTTCTTTACAAGAATCCTTATGGATGCCTTTGTCCCCTTTATCTATAAAAGATTGGTCTCCCTGGTTTTGTTTTCCGAATGCTAAACATAATTTTTTCTTTAATGTTCTCCGTCACCTTAATTCTATTAATTTTTCCTTTAAGGATGTTTCCTCTTCCCCTTTACTTGGCCCAATTACGGGTGGACTTGTTCCTATCCACGATATTCTTAGTTCTTCGCACTCTAAGTGTTTATCCTCTCTCTGTAACAAAAGTATTTTATTTTTATCTCAGCTCCTCTCCTACGATGGCACCTATTTAATGGACTGGAAGGAATTATCGTATCGTTACTCCTTTCGTCGCCATGCCGTTCTTCCTTTGTGGTATCAATATACAGCATCCAAGATTTGCGTTAATGCGATCGTCTCTTGTAGATTGAAACCAGAATTTGTTCTGGATAACGCTTCCTCCTTTGATATTCCCTATCAAGTTATCCCGTTCAATCGTCCTAACAAACATTTTGGATTCCACTGGATTGCTAATTGGCTTCCCTCAGCTTCCCGCACTAATTTTGGTCACATTTTTAAATATATCCCTAGGGCTCATACTGCCTTTATTGACCACTGGATTCCGGCTCCTCCCCCGGATTCTTCCCATACTCCTGTTTCTCAACTGTTGTCTCTCCAACAGTGTCCCGGTTGTCATCTTAATCAAAATTTACATACTACTATGACCTCTGCCAAACGGCGAAAATTTGGGTCTATCCTCTGCTCTTTCTCGATCGACCTTTCGTTTACGGTGGTTCTTCCTTCCGTATCAAAATATCGTTTAAAACGATTGGATCTCATGTGTTTTAAAGTTTCCATTAAAACTATTTCCTCCCAACTTACATCTTTGGTTTCGAGTTTGTCAGTTTTTTCTGACCTTGTTTCAAGTTTTCCCTCTTCTGTTTTGGTTCAGAATAATTTTAATTTTTCCCAATTTCGTATTTTCCCTGATAATCTTTATCATTTTTATATTGATGGTTCATTTGTTGTTATGGATGATTTTCCCCGCCTTTCCTGTGCTTGGGTTCAAGCTGATTCAGATGATCGTATTATTAACTCTACAGCTTTTCCCCTTACTTACCCCTCTGCCTCGTTTTTGATTACTGAATTAGCTCCGCTGATTCTAATTTGTTCCTTTATTCCTGATAATGCACATTTGAATATTTACTCAGATAGTAGTTCTGTCATTAATGGTGTTAATGCCATTTTGGCCAACCCTACCCTTTCTTTGACTGCTTTACAAGGTCATTTCTTATGGTCTATCTTCGTTAAATTTTTAACGTCAAAAATTTGTCCTTTACTATGCACAAAGTTCTTTCTCATTCTGATAATTATTTACATAATTTGACCGATTCTTTGGCACGGAACTGTTCACGACGCTCGGATTTTCCGTCCGTTGATAAAGTTTCTTTAATTTTCCCTTCCTCTTTGGTTGTCTCCTTTTCGTATAACTCCCTGAGACTGGATTCTTCTTTTCGACAAATGTTTAATTGTTATCTTTCTCTTCAAATGTTTACTGATGTTTTGTCATTGAACAGATTCTCTTATTTAATCCCTTTGATGGGTTTAATCGATTGGGATTTATCCTGGTCTGTTCTTCATTATTATATTCCCTGTACAGGTCCTTCACCTTCTAAAGCTCAGGACCGTCGTATTGCTCATACGTCTTTCCGCTATAAGTTGCAATTTTTGGAACTCCCTACTATGGATGTTATGAACTCACGTCGCCCGTGCTATTTTCCGCACGAACTGTTGTGTTTTTTCTGCAATTCACACCCAGAATCTTTATCTCATTTAGTGGATTGCCCGGCCACCATTAATCTTTTAGATTTCCCTGATGGTCCGCCTCTCCCTCATAATAATTTTCTGTCTCTTTTCCAGTCATTTAAAGATTCTTTACTTGACTCCATTTTAATTGCATGGTCTAAATGGCATAATAAAGATGCCTCTGACTTTTCTTCTCGTCAGGCTTTCCTTGCGCTATCCGTCTGGACTTCTCTTCTGGACTCTCCAAAGTGGCCTCTTCTTATTCTCCAAGGTTTCGTTCTACGCTCCATTTCGGCCTTTCTTCTCTCACTTGGATTCTCTGCAGTTTCCATAAAAAACATTATATGCTCCGAGATGACGAAGTTACAACGTGACTTCTTCCATCAAACCTGGCTTCCTCGTTGTCACTTAATGGCCTCTACGCTTCCCGCTAGAGACATTCTCATGTCACGTACTCCCGCTGATGCTGCTCGGGTTTCAAGGCTCCCATCGCCGACCTCAGCCATGGTACTGGACTTGCTTGATAAAGCATTTTCCTTTGGTACTTCCTGGAATAAACTTTTGGGCCAAATGGTCCCTCTGATGGATCTGACAGTTTAGGGTGTTAAGTTTCAGCTCTCCTTTAACTTATTTTAAGGGATTGGAGTGGATACTCTCGGGATGGTCGACTTGGTTGCTACCTCTCATTGCGAAGTAGTTGATTGGGTATATTATTATGTTAGGTTTATAGTGTAATTTTATAGATTAGTTTTTACTTTTTATAATTTTACTTTATGTAAACTAGATAATGATGAGATCCATATATTTTGTTTATGTTTGTTTCTTTTATTTGTATTTTCAATGAACTTTATTAAATAAAATATGCTGTTAAAAAAAAAAAAAAAAAAAAAAAAAACTCTGCCAATATCGATAGTCAACCTCTTTTTCTAAAATTTGTTTTGAGAAATGCAATATCAGTTGACAATTCAAAAATTTTATAAATCTCCATTGGATCATGCTTTCTTGGGGTCGCACCAATTTTTGGGAGTGATTTTATCACGTATTATTCCTCTTGAGGTCTGGAATCCATAGGAGGAGGATATCAATATCATTTATGGTAGGAGATGATCGGACTGGGCTATACCGCTCATTGTAAAGTATATGTTTAGTTAAGCTTAGTAGTATATCTTTATCTTAGTATATGATTAGTTTTTACTTTTATGTATTATATTTTAGAGTGATCACTCGGCAAGATCAGTGGGTCTTTTTCTTATCCTTAAACTTAATAAAAAGTTTGAATTTAATAAAAAAAAAAAAAAAAAAACTCTGCCAATATCGAATTGAGAAAAAAACTTTTTTTCTGTTGCTTTCCTATCCATAAATTTTGCAAAAAAAACTAGTGCCCTTCCTCCTTTTTTCAGTAAGGAAACTTTATTTCCTTACTATTTAAATGTTACCCGTTTCACATATATATCTTATAAACCTTAGCATTTTTTGAAGTTTTTTATTTTGTAAAATTTTATTTTCAATTTTTTGCTCTTTTTCTTGCTGTTTTTTGTGAAATTTGTCTTTTGACATTTTGAGTCATATAATGTCTTTGTATGACCTCATCAAATACCAATCAATACACTCCTTCTCCTCCTTTCCAATTTGATCATTATGATTCACATTCCTATATTATTTCTTCTTCCAATTTAGATGATGATTATAGTTCACAAACTTCTGGATCAGCCGATCCTATAGTAATCTCTGATTATGATAATGATTTGCATTCATTCTTTTCCCCTATTTCTTTTAAACCCAAATCTGTATGTCACACTAAATAAGTTATGTCATTTAACATCTTTTTCAAATCTCATAATCCCATTCCTCCCTGCTGCTCCATTGGTTCTAATACTTTATATAGTTTCAAAAAGAAAATTCTTATTTGACCATGAGTTTTCTGATTGGTTTATTCATATGAATAACTACTGTTTTAATTCTTCTATTCTCTTGTATAAGGTTTTTTCACATTGCAAGAAACCCAATGACAAATTCGCTATTTCTAAATGTTTGACTTATTTTTTCAAGTCTCAACATTCTCTTTTCCATTATGTCCAAGACAAATATTTTTATCATCTTAGACAGCTTCTTTTGGATAAAGTCACTGCTCTTAATAATCATTATGATTCCTTATCCCCTAAAAACAGACAAATCTGTATCTTTATCAAATTTAGTTAAAAGTACACTACGTTTTATTTGGATTTTTATTTCTCATGCCATTGCTCTCTTCCCTGTGCTTATGTTATGTCTAATAATAAATTTAACTATCACTTACATGACTCTGAGCTCTATTCCTCTCTTACTCTTCTGTTGTAAATGCCATTTACTGTTTCCAATTGCACTTCATCCAAAAGGGTTTATAGTAAATATTTGAAATGAGCTTATACTAAGTTCTTTAGTTACTGTAAACATTTAAACAAGTTTACTATTTCTTTCTCTAATTTTGAACGAGATCCTCTCAACTATCCTAACTGGTTTTTATAATTCCAAATGGAAAAAGATTACTGATCATCAATCATGTTTTCTTCACTCAAATTCTTTTTCATTTAATTTAAAAATACAAAAAAAGAAACTGGTTCTTTCTTCTCACGAGCTCTTTAATTATTTAGTCCATCATTCTATTTATCATTCTGATCGAACTAGAATAACTTCTTCTGCTGCTTTCTCTAATCATCCTGTTACACTTGTTTCTCATTCGAGTCCAAGTGTTCTTAATTCTATTTCTCCTTGACGTAGGCGCCCAGTTCTTGTTAATAAAAATTTTTCAATATAAATCCTAATTGTAAAGATAGTCTTCTTTCTAAAGCAGAATACTTAGACCGTTTTGCCTATGTAAATGACTTGATTTCTTATTATCCAACATCTCATCCTTCTCTACGTTTATTTACCATTGACTTTCTTAAGGATGTGTATGATACTGCCATACCTAACTCGCTTTTACGGTCTAAAGTGGATACCTTTCTACATTCTATCGATGACCTTCCACAATGAACTGGTAATTCTTATCACTGGCCTGCTAAAGATTTTTATCTTTTAGATATTTTTTAATTTTTGAATTTAGCCTCCTAAATATAACTTATTTTATATTTTTATAAAGTAGTTCTATTATTTAAATGTTTAGTTAATTATAGTATTAGTCTTATATAGTTCTTTATTTTCTTTTCTTATACTTTTTTCTCTGTATTTTGTGAACTTAATTTGTAGTATTTTTTATAGTTGTAGCTGAAATTATTTTAGTATTATGAAAATCTGTAATTACATAATTCTGTAATTATTAAGTAATTCATCAAGCAAAAAAATCCTGAATTCCGTAATTAATTTCGTATTATAAAATTATTTGGCCAAAATTAACCTTAATTTTGGCTGAATTATATTTAGAAAATTTAATAAATAATAACTTAACATCTAGTAATCCATTTTGGATAATCTTACTGCCATTCAATTTGTTTTGGTATAACGATTCTAATGGTTTGAGATCATTTAATTTCAATTACTAGATTGTGTTCTGATATCAATAATTGTTAAACATTTATAGTATCATAACTTTATCAATATTAATGCTAGAAATATGATCTTACTGCCATTAGAATTGTCTCATCATAATGAATTGAATAGTGGTAAATTCATTTAAATCTAATTATTAGATCTTGCTCTGACTTCAATAATTTTTAAATGTTTATAGTATTTTAACTTTGTTAATATCAAAGCTAGAGAAATGAAATATATACCATTAGATTTGTCTTAATAAGACAAATTTAATGGTAGTAAGTTCAATAAAATCAGATTACTAAATCGCGAGTAAATATCAATTTCACATTATTACATAAAATATAATTAATTATGGAATTATATAATTAATTACAATTACAGAATTTCAGATTTTGGATTTGCCAATTGAATTTCGGAAACAATTATAGTATTTTTACAACACTTATGTTTCAACATTCTATACTTGACAGTATTTACATATAGTATTTATTTTTAATAAATAAAAGAAAAATACGTGCATGGTGATATGCAGTTTTACTAAACCTGACTTCCCTGTTATCTAAGGTTGCTTGCCGAAACCTAGGGGTTTAGGCAAGATGGTATTTCACCGAAAAGTGAAATTCTGCTGAAACTATATTAAAGTTATATTAAAAAACTGGTGAAACTCTGGAGAAAAGTGAAACTGCCAAAACTTATTATAATTGCCAAAACTTCCGAAACTCTGCCAAAACTATAATAAATCTATAGTAAAATTTTAATGAAACTAATCATAGGATTTTGAAGAGGTTTAGGCAGGTAACCTTACCATTATCACATCATGTTCTTTACGCTTCCCGCTAAAGATTTAATAATGTTATGTGCTCTCACCGATGCTACTTGGATTTCAAGGCTCCCATCGTTAGCCTCAGCCTTTGTTCTGAACTTGCTTACAAAAGCATTTTCTCTAGGAACTTCCTGGATTAAACTCTTAGACCAAACAGTCTCTCTGATGGATCTGACAGTTCAAAGGGTTAGATTTCAGCTCTTCTTTAACTTATTTTAAGGTATTAGAGAGAATATTCTTGGGATGGTCAACCTGGTTGTTACCTTTCATTATGAAGTAGTATATTGGGTATATTTTTATATTAGGTTTATAGCATAGAAATTTAAATTAGTTTTACTTTTTAAATTTTTATTTATGTAAATTAGATAGAAATGCGATCCATATATTTTGTTTCCAATAATTTTATTAAATAAAATATGCTGTTAAAACTAAAAAAAAACTCTGCCAATATCGATGCTAGGATGATAAAATTACCACCAATCAAATCCTCTTATTAAAACAAATCAAATGGTATAAAATTTATTAAAATTCAATCATTGGATTATGATTTATTTTCAAATTTTGATAAATATTTAACTAGTTTTATCTCTGTTAATATTGATGATAGAAAGATGAAATTACTATCATTCGAATTTTTTATTGAGATAAATCAAATAATATAAATTTATTAAAATCCAATTATTAGATCATATTTTGTTTTTAAAATTTGATAATTATTTGTATAATTATATTTCTGTTAATATTAATGTTAGAAAAACAATATTTATACCATTCGATTCATTTGATTTAAATGGTATAAATTTTATCAATTACTAAATCTCAAGTAATTTGCAATTTCATATTTTATATAAATCACGTAATTAGAATTGCAAAATTATGGATTACTATGTGCAATTTAATTTAAAATTCTGCAATATTGTAGATTTGGAAAAATAATTGCAGCATTATCTTTATCTATTATATAATTATTCTCTATTATTACCTAATAAATCTAAATCTAAATCTATATTTTCATAAAGTAAATTATTATATATTCCGTCTATTAATTTTGATACCTTAGAAATTTTTTTTATAACTATGTCCCTCATCTTATATCCTATATTAATAACCTGATTCACACTCTTTTTTTATTTATACTAAATGCAAAAGTTACATGAAGCAGGATTTTTAATCAGGTGATCAAATTTATTTATAATAGTCTCATCTATATAATAGTAGATTTTTTATTGTATGGAGTACTATTGTGAGAGATTGTAAAAGAACTTATATCTAGTAAAGTATTTGCATCCAAAATGATTTCCTATTTCTTGAACAACTGATTCCTAAAGAATTATATATAATGATAGAAGGCTTGTATTATAAAGGTGATCAATTTGTTTAAAATCTATAAGATAAAACATTTTGAACTAATGATATTATATATTTTGTTATATGAGCTAACTATATGAATAGATCTAAGGGTAAGAAATATCAAAGTATCTCTTTTTTTTTTATTAGGTTTTGATTCTATAAAAAGAAATTGTGCAAAAATAGAGTAAGTTTGGTATGAACTTTTGTACTGAATTTGCCAGCTTCAAATAAAGAGCTTTTAGTTATTGATGAATAGGAGTAGATTATCTATTACTTTAGTTTTCACTTTTATCTATTTGAGTACTAGATTTGAATATCATGTTAAGTGAAATAAGGTTTCCTAAGAAATATCATAAAAGAAACAGCAATCCAAGATGAATTTATTAGAATAACATTCCTTTATGATATTAAGTATTAGAAGCAATAAAGTTAACAACTTGAGGCATCTTACAAAGCTAGTATGTATTATAGAATAGAAACAAAGTAAATTATTTTTTATGTGAAAAGTAGTTTACAAGGAGTTCCAGTTGGCAAAAGTATATGTCAAATCATATAAATCATATATACTAGTAAACCAAACAGCAGCTATTTTAGCATTGTAAAACATTCTAATGAAAGAATACTTTACAGGTATAAAGTTCCAGATAATTTGATAATTAATATATTAGAAATCATATACATGCTAATTTCCTATGCAATATGAACTTGATGTTTCTTTTTTAACCAAAAAATCTGCTAATTTATTTCCTTTTACTTTTGCATGACCTTTAACTTTGATAAAATAGATATCTAAGTACTTATTCTATATTAGATTATAAATAGATAAAATAAAAGATCTATTAAGTAATTTAAATAAAGTTCTAATATGAATAAATTCTATATCTAAATTAAATTAAATTGAATCTATAGCAGCTTAATTATTGGTAAATATTTTAATTATTGAATGAGATGATAAAGAAAGAAGGTCAGTAAAAATAGTATACAGTTTTGCTCTTATGAAAGAAGGTTAATTAGTCAAATGGTAAAAAAATCATCTTTGTGTATCATTGCCATTTATCTACCTTACATCTATTTTTACTTTTTATCAATATTAGAAAGTGAACTATCAGTATAAATGTTAAACTGCATTTTTTGAAAAAATTAATGGGTTTCTAAGTATTTAAGTAAAAAATAATTGAAACTTTGAATCATTAATATATTGATGAATAAATAGACTATCTCAGGACGGATAATGTAGGAACGAGATAAATAGGGATAAGTCTATTAGAATAGCTAATACTATGCAAGTAATATTATGATCAAAATAAAAAGATCAGTATTAAAAATTGAATCATTAGACCTAGATGGATCACTTGAAATAGCTGATTTCACTTCTTCTAACAGATAAATAGATGCATATAGTAAATTAAAAGTACACGAAAAGTCTAAAAGCAAATGCAAAAGAAAAGTATAACCCTTGAAAAGTGTACAATTAATATCCATATAAGGTAATAATTTGACAATCAAGTCATTTTTTATGTTGTAAGAAGAGAAGGAGATATAATGACGAATCTTACAAATGCGTAATATCTTGAAACCTATTTTTTTATATATAATTATAAGGCCAACCATTCTTTTAATCCATTTTTTTTTATGCTGATCTTTGGAAATGAAAGCTTTTAGGTCTTATAAAGCATAAGAATTAAGTAAGATGATGCCATTGTTATTAGTCAAAGACAAGTATCAAAATCTTAAAAATTGTATTATTAAATAAGCTGAAGGAATATTCCTTTTGAGATTTTTCTGAAGGTGATATTTAAGTTACTTATAATCTGAAAAATATAATAATTTTTGCCATCTAATAGGTGGTGTTCCAGGATTAAATTTCTGAAAGATGGACCAGAGCTGATGATCATCAAAAAATCTTGTGAAGTTTGTGAAATAGTATAATTAAGTAAAAGATGATTCATGATATCTAAAATGCATAAATATAAATTGAAAGGGACTAATTTAAGATCAAGTTTGAAAAATTCATGTTATTTGAAGATAGAAGTAATTAGATCTAAGTTTAATTGATAGTTTTTCAGAGAGATATAGATAGAATCTCTAATAAAACCTTATGTATTGAAGTGAATGATCAAGTTAGTAATCTGATTTTCTCTAATGCTGTGATAAAGATCTTTAAGAATCCATGTTCACATGATATAGAATACAATTCATAACAGTTTTTGAAAATTCTAATTGGTGTTTACAAATGACTAGCAATAGAAAGAATAGCTTTTCCAGCTTGTCATCAGATAAAATAATAAATATAAGTCTATATTGAAGATGTGAAATCAAAATCTTATTAGAAATATAGGTAATTTGGCCAACTATAAAATGCTTTTATGGATCAAATTGCAAATAGAATTGATTTTTTTCTTTGCAATGTTGATATCAGCATTTGTTTGATTGCCTGTGATAAACCAAATTCCTAAAATTTTTTCCAATATGCTTTTATTAAGTAGGGATATACAATTTGATTTGATATTTGACATTTGACTTGAATTTAATTTGAATTTGCAAATTCAAATCAGTTTTTTTTTTGATTTGATTTGAATTTGATTTGATTTGATTTAAAAATTCTTTAATTTGATTGGTTAATTTGACAAATATTTGATATTTGATTCGAATTTGATTTAAATCTGATTTAATTTAACAAATTCAAATTGGAATCATATTTGATTTGATTCAAGTTTGAGGAATCCTATTATTGAGAGCTTGGACTATGATACTGTTTTACCCAATACCTATTGTAATGTTTTATTGTTTTAAAGGTACAGAATAATTAAGAATTATGAGCAAAGATTTTTTTCCATTGATTTTAATGTCATTGATCTTAAAAAATTCATTAGAAATATATATTATTGCTTATAAGTTAGACTTTGAGTAATCAATCCATTGGGCAAATACCATGATGGCTGTTTAAAGTGGATTGGGATTATTAGAAAAAAAAGATAAAGAACTATAGGAGAATGACACTTTAAGTAAAAAGCTCTTATTAACCATTTATTAGACCTTACAGAGAAAAAGATCTTCTGTCATAAAGAATTCAGTTAATCTGAATTTAGTCATAATAGAGATTTGCTAGTTTTCAAACAGATTAATTAGAAAGTCTATAATAATAAATGAAAGTTTGATATGTTTTAATGATCTTTTCAGAGGGATTATTTCAACTAAGTCGAAGGCCTTCTGCATATCTTAGTTAGCTAATCACAACTCAAATTTGGACCTTTTTGCTTCAAATATAATATTATGTAGATTATATTAATATATAATTTGGTATTATAATGTAATATTATAGTATTATATTTGTATTAAAATATAATACAAAATCAAATTATTAAAATTAATTCTATAGTATTAATTTATAAACAGAAAAATTATAATAAATTAAAGAAAATTACTAAACATCTTCTAGATGATTATCATCTGTATGATCATCACCTAGGTTTTTTTTTCAAATATATTACATAATATATAGGCTGATTTTTTTAACTTAGCTAATTTTTTGATTAGCTAAACTTAAAATTTTATTGTAAAAGATTTTTAAAAAATTTTTTTTTTGCAAATATGTTTATTCAAAATAATCTTATCTAAAAAAAATTCATTAAAATTTAAAAGTCACATATTTATGATTTTATTTTTATTTATTTTTAATGAAGTGATACAAATAAAAGAAATAATAACAATAAATAAAAAAGAAAAGTAAATTATAATAATTAAGAAGAAAGATATTAATAAAAAAATAAAATAACAATAGATTAATAGAAAGTAATAGTAGATGAAAGGGAGTAAAAAGGAGTAATGAGAAGTGATGGAAGATGAAAAGAAGTAATGAGAGAAAAAAATTAATGGAAAAATGAAAGCAAAAGATAATAATAGGAAACTAAGTAAAAATAAAATCATAAAGTAAAAAATATATATATAAGTTAGTAAAAAATGAAATACAAGATAGAAATAATAAAAAAAAATAAATAAAAAATAAAAAGCATATCTTTATTAATTGTAGAACTAAAAGAACTAAAAGATCTAAAAAAAATGAAATAAAATTAGTGAAAAATAAAATATGAAACAGAAACAATAAAAATAAATAAAAAAAAGTAAAAAAATGAGTAAAAAATGAAATGTAAAGTAAAAAATAACTAAACCTTAATTGCAGAACCAGCAGGACTAAAAACCCTAAAAATAATAAAATAGAGTTAGTAAGAAATAAAGTGTAAGAATATAAGTTAAAAATAAAAATAAAAGAAAAAAAAAACTAAAGAAATAAACTTATACTAAAAATGAGATTTAATATATAAATAAATATGACATGATCATGTGACCAATTAAAAATATTAAATCTGCCATATGATCAAAGATCTAGATGATAATTCCCAGATGACAATCACCCAGGTGATGTTTAGCAATTTCCTAAATTAAATTATATATATATATATTTTTTTTTAAGATAAGTTAAACATATTTATTGTATTAAGTGTTAAATGACGAATACATTCTATAAATTACATATACATCCTCAATAAAGAAAAATGTAACTTGTCACACAAGATTGTTAGTTTATAAAGGTGGGAATTGCAAACAAATTCCCCTTGGCATGAATAACCCTTACACTTTACTTTGAATCTTCTGACTTTATACCTATATAATTATCTAGATTAATACCCTTATCTTGTCTATTTACTCCATCCCTGCTAATTAAACTATTATTAAAACTACCAACAAAAAATTAAATTATATATTGTTTTATTTTGCCAATTATAATATATATAAATATATTATCAGTTATATTATTTTTTTACAATATATAATCATAATTAGAAAAATTTATAAATTATAATAATAAAAATTTTGAATTTTTGAAATATTTTAAGATTCAGTAATTATAAATAAATGAAATATAGTTT
This sequence comes from Glomus cerebriforme, assembly GCA_003550305.1. Taxonomy (NCBI): domain Eukaryota; kingdom Fungi; phylum Glomeromycota; class Glomeromycetes; order Glomerales; family Glomeraceae; genus Glomus; species Glomus cerebriforme. The sequence goes on from QKYT01000064.1 coordinate 114,683, forward strand.
ATTAGATTTTTCTTAATGAGATGCATCTAATGGTAATAGTTTTATATTTAAAAAATCAATATATAAAAAGATATATTAATTTATAATTTTTTAAATATTTAAAGATATCTTACTATATAATGATTATAAAAAAAATAAATTTTATTCCATTAGATTCATCTTATCAAGATGTATTAAATGATGGTAATTTTATATTTCTAGGATCAATAGATAGCCAATTTAAAGAATTTAATTTCTATTTATAATAATTTGCTAATTATTAATTTTTAATAAAAATATTATCTTTTTAATAAAATATTTCAAATATACTCTTAAAAATGATTTTAATTAAAAAGTAAAATTGCAGCCAAATTTGCTTGCAAAATCCTTAAAGGAATATTATTAATAATATTATTAATAATATTTATCAGGTTTATATCAATTTTTAACTAAAAAATATTAAATATATAATTAAAAAACCAAATATTACTTTTTATTAACTGAATATAATTTACAATAAAAAAAATCTAACTTTTAGATATTATTTTTTTGATTTCTTTTCCTCTACTAATTCAATATTATCTTCTGGAACCTGCAATAAAGTATTAAAAAATAAATATTTGAGAAAAAAAATTTTTTACTTAATATGATAAACTTACATCTGGCCATGTTTCTAATATATAATCATATAAATCATCTGAAACATCTCCTTGTATAACAATTTCATCATTTCCTTGATTATTTTTTACAACAGATGAGCCACATGCAAATTTTGATGCAAAACTCTTTGCAGCTTTTTTCAGATCAATATCTAAATATATTAATAATGTTAGTTAAATTTGTTTGTTACTAAAATTTTTTTAAAAGAAAGGTTAATACGAACCAAAATTCTGTAAACCACAAACATTTGTTACACTTTTTCGTTTGTTTCGTGCAATCCGTGTAATAGTAATTTTAGAAGCCTATAATTATAATAATATTAAAATCAACATTCTATAGTCATTTAAAAAATCTAAATGTTTATTTACCATCTTTTTTTGCATTTCACGTTCTATTTTTGCAGCCTCTGAATATCATTCAATAATAATAATAATGAATTATTCATCAAAGAAAATTTAACACACAGTACAATTAAAATATCACACCTTTGGCCTTCTTTTTATCCTCTGCATCATTAGCTGGTTTTTTCTCCAACGATAAATTAATCATATCACTCTCAAGATTCGCTAAATTTAAATTCAGTTTAAATTATAAATTTGTACTTAAACACGTGAATAACAATTAAAAAAACATTTTACTTTGAGAATACAAGTTATCGAATAAATCTGAATGTTTTTCTCGTAACCATTCTTTACACTTATTTAATGTCGCCCCGTATTCGCAATACTATTTGGGTAATTATTAAAAAAAGTGTCAAAGCGCGAATATAAACTACTTATAAATATAAAATTACGAAATTACTTACCTCTGGAGGTAACGAACAGACTATGTATAAGGATTTTTAAGTATTAGCAAAATTATTTAAAATATGGTCAAGAGTATTTAAATAAATACCTCCACAGTATATCACTTGTTTTGCAATTGACACTGAAACTGCTGGAATCGGTGTTGATATATCTTGTTCTGACATTTTTCTAAAAAAAAAAAGGGTTAAAGGATCAAAATGACTAATATTTTGCATTTATATCAAATGATTTTCACGTGATGAATAATTTCATTGATTCATTGATTTTGTCCTCTTCTTACTAATGCAAACCATTAACCAAAAATGAACCGTCTCTTTGGAACCTCAAAAAAGACACCAAAACCCACATTAAACGATGCTATTGCTGCTGTATGTATTTATTTTAAGCACTACCCGTGTTCCTTTTAGTTTTTAAAAGTTTCCTTAATTTGTATTAGACGGATACACGAGTTGACGCTGTTGAGGTAAAAATAAAGAAACTTGACGCGGAATTAGCTAAATATAAGGACCAAATGAAGAAAATGCGGGATGGCCCAGGAAAGGTATAAAAAAATCATTTTTTTTCTTTTATGTTCTTTGAAAATCTCGCGTATTAAACTTTATACTTTTCGATTTTGGTATTAGAACGCAATAAAGAATAAAGCGTTACGAGTTCTAAAACAAAGGAAATTGCAAGTAAAATAATGCGATTCCTTAATCAAATATAATGTATTTACTAATTTTATTCTCGTATCTAGGTATGAAACTCAACGTGATCAACTTCAACAACAATCTTTCAATATGGAACAAGCATCTTTCACCACCGAAAATTTACGTAATGTAATTTCCACAGTTGATGCAATGCAAATTGCTAATAAAGAAATGCAAAAACAATACAAAAAAATAGACATAAATAAGATTGAGGTAATATATTTTATTATTCTTATAATTCTATAAGTGAAGTTTCTAAAGATTTCAAACTTAATTGGTAGAGCATTCAAGATGATATGGAAGATCTGTTGGAACAAGCTAATGATATACAAGAATCACTTGGAAGAACATATGGAGTTCCTGAAGATATTGACGAAGATGATTTGGAAGCAGGTCTGAACCAGTTTTAAAAAAATTCTTGTGCAAGTTTATAATTACTTAATATATCAATTTTAAATTTAGAACTGGATGCTTTGGGAGATGAATTGAATTTTGAAGAAGAAGAAGAACCATCATATTTACAAGAAACACCTGAATTGCCAAATACTGGACTTGGAGAATTAGAAAGTACAGAGGTAAGCAATAAATTAAAAACTTTATTTATTTATTTTATTTATACTAAAATATATATCTTATTTTTTAAATTAACGTAGCATGCTAAAGTAGATGAATCGGGGTCAGAAGCTCTGATGAAGAATGCTGTATAGAATTATTTAACTTAATGAAAAACAAAATCATTTGTATAATAATACTGATGAAACAATTTTTTAAATTTTGCTTTATGAATGAATAAATATTAAATATACTTTTTCTTCATATGTTAAGAAAAAGCTCTTAAAAACTCTAAAATTTAAATATCTAAAAGTCCATTATCTAATCTATATTGAACTAAATCTGCGATCGTAATTAATTTTAAGCCGTGTTTATCTGCAAATGATCGACAATCATCACGTCGTGCCATCAATCCATCATCCTTTACCAGTTCACAGATAACTCCAACAGGTGACAAATTTGCTAATTTACATAAATCTAAACAAAACAAAAAGAAAATTAATTATTGAATAATTTTATTTAAGTAAAAGAGTACGTACCTACTGAAGCTTCCGTGTGTCCAACTCGTTTCAGAACTCCACCTTGAGTATATCTCAGTGGAAATATATGTCCTGGTCTATTGAAATCATTTGGATCCGTTATAGAAGGATTGGCAAGTGAACGAGCCGTTAATGCGCGATCATGCGCTGATATTCCTGTTGTTGTTTCTGTAAAATAATACCATTCATCAATATACATTCAGTCAAGAAAATTTTCAATGCAAATGAACCTTACTATGCTTATAATCTACGGATATTGTATAAGCAGTTTTCATTTTTTCAGTATTATCTGGAACCATTAGAGGTAATTTAAGCTGATCCAATCGTTCTGGTATAGTTGGTACACAGATCAATCCGCTAATAAATCAATTGTGTTAAAAGAAATTCGAGAAATTAAATGTTCGTGGTAGCGAAAAATACCTTGTATATCGAACCATAAACGCCATTTTCTCTGTAGTAATTTTTTCAGCTGCAATAATTAAATCACCTTCATTTTCTCGTTCTTCATTATCTACAACTAAAACAAACTTTCCTTGGGCTAGTAAAATAAATTTAAAGATAAGTCTAAGAATGACTTATATACTGAGGACGTTGCATAAACATACCGAAATCCGCGAGAGCATCTGGAATAGAATCAAACCGAATTTTGTTTGACTTTCTGTTTAATGCTTTTGATATGTTAGTAGTTGTGATTCCATTCGTAGTTCCGTTACCATTTGCACCATATTCTTTAACCATGTTTTATATATTCAGGAAGAAAAAAAGAAATAATAGAAAAAAACAAAAAATAAAGGTAGAGGACCGATTTAAAATGATGAACTGATTTTTAAATTCATTTTCAGATCTTGATTTGCATTATTAAAGATTTATCATCGTAGCTTACTAAACAATTCATTTTATTGTAGAAATGACATATAAACATAACGGAGTAAAAATTATCCGATTATATGATTATCACAGTGGCTTACTAAGATCGTGAACTTTTTTTTTTTTTAATACAAATTGCCCCAAATTAAATTTGTCGCACCCTGCTCAGGATTTTTGAACGCCATATGTCTTTTTTTTGATTGGTTATATAAATTATCTTGAGTACAACTATTTAAGTTAATGTCATGAACAATGTACAGTATACAGTAATCATTATATTTCTAAATGTGCATTAATATATTAGAATATATTAAGTGTTATACTTTAGAAATTTTTTTGCAAGTCCAAATTGAAAATGCCGTAATTACCTATTACTATCATCTACTGTACATTTAATGATGATTTTATAAAAGTGAGCCAAATCTAAAGTCAAAATTTTAATAAATCTTTTAAAATTAAGTAGTATTGAAAATATATTATAACTATACATGAAACTAAAAAAATCCGGAAGAATTTAGGCAACTTTAGGTTTCATATGTAACATTAAGGAAATCTAGAAACTGCAGAATCACATGACTCTTGTGCATAATTAACCTTTGTTATTAAATCTTGATATTTGTTTTGTTGAATTATCACTTACCAAATATATACATCAACCTCATTTTTTCAAAAAAGAAACGTAATAATAAAAACAAAAATAATAAATTCCAAAGATTCAATGAAACTAAAGTCTAAATATAACTCCATAATGTCCCACAAATATATATATATAATACGATCTAGTAATATAAATATCGTCCAAATGGCGAAACCTGTTTCACCTTCCTTTAATCAAATACTATTTGTTTTAAATTAAAATGAACCGGAATTAACCTATTCATCATCATTACCACCATAAAATACATATATTAGATAATATTAAATAAATTTAATTTACAAGAAAGAAATATTAACCTTATCTTTCAAATGAGCTAACCATTGAGGATAACTCATGACTGTATCTGTGCGGTCTTCAATAATATGTGATAAAAACCACAATCGTAATGACGGATCACCATCTTCCTTTACTATATAAAGATGAGGATAATAGACACCACGTCGCATCTCTCTAGTTTTTCCAATGATTGCATTCACCCGTTGTGAAAACGCATTATCAAGTTGTGGTAAAGAGACCTTTAAAATCAAAGTGTTAGATATGTATAATTTATTCATAATACTTTTGAATACTATATACCTTTCCCGCACGAATTTCTTCATACGAACGAACATCTAATAAATCCATACACAATTGAGGTGATACTTGTCTACCAATCCAAATAAAAATATTTTGACCATCTTCTAATAAATATGCTCCATGCCGTTCTAATTTTTCACTACTCAAATTAAGTGGCTCAGGCATTATTGTACCCTCAGATCCATATGTTCCAACCTATATAAAAGATACGATTTAAATATTCATTCTATCGTAAAACGTTAAAAATATAAAAGTAACCTACTTCCTGTGGCATATTATGCAGTGAATAAAATCGTGGATGCAAATAAGGAATTAATAACTGAGAGGGCATCGTTGTCAATAAACACATAGCGTATGAGCGCAAATCTGTTGGGATTTGCGAACTTGCACGAAGACCGACCTATTATTTAAATAATAATTTTTTTCAAAATACATAAATATTTCAAATATACATAGATTTGATAATCTAGACGCATACATGTTTTAGCAGCCCAAGTGATAACAAGGGTAATAATTTAAGATTATCGCAAATTTGCAATTGCGGTGAAGCCCCTGATTGGGAGCTTGTGAGAGCTGACTTGTATACACCGAGAATATCAATCATCTTATTAGTTAATGCGTCACGAGCATCTTCCAATTTTGAGGATAACGATCGTTCAACCGCTACAATTTTTTTTTTTAAAAAATGGATTAATCGTTAATTGAATCAACAAATATCAATTTAACATACCTTTATTTGCCAATAATGTTGTTATGGCAATTTGATCGGCAGAAGCAAAAAGTTCACTAATGCTGTTTGTAACTGGTAATGCAAGAGTAAGCACTCTAATTCGACGTTCACCTAATAATTTAAAAATATTACATTCTGAAAGTAAAATAAGCAAAAAAAAAAACACGTCTACCAACCAAAACAAGTTGTATGTAAAACTGCAGTCTGAAAGCATACTGTTGGAGTGGTTATATTTTCTTCGATACCCACTTCAATCGTATACGAGTGATCCCTTGAAACATTAGGTAAAGCCAGAAGATCCGTTTGACGAACAAAGAAATTACCGTGGAAGGCAGTCATACGTATGCCTGAATAAACACGAACAATTGTATCTCATATACATAAACAAAAAAAGTAATATTGAAAAATTTCCACTTATTAATTACCCTTTGAAGCCCGTACTCTCATAACAGCTTCCAGTGCGATGGGACTTGCTAAAAACTCAGCAAATTCATGCGCGAATTTAAGTGCATCCTCTGATCTTCCTGCGTTGAATGCAGGATAAAAATACGTTTGTCCTCCCGTATATCGCGGACAACAACCTTAATTTATGAGAATCATATGTTAATAAAGTTTCGATGATAGTCTTTTCATAGAATGGAGTGAAAAAATACCTAGTGTAGCTACATCTGAATATTGTGAGCCGAGTAAAAACATATCCACGCAAACTTGAGACCGAGAACAGTCAACTGCAAATTTTTTATAAAAAGGATCCGCAGATTGTAATAATGCAGATTCCTATAAATAATAAGTGTCAAAATTATTATATCCACCAAACTAATCAATTATAGTTGAATACTTTTGTTATTTACTTTAGGAGTACCCAACGCCTTAGGATCTTCGCGTGCTTTTAGAGCTCCAGGATTAATATTTGGTAAACTAGATTGCAGCACTACAATTTTCCCTCCAATTGGAGACTAAATTTTCATAAAAATTTATAATTAAATGACTGACAATCACAAAAAAATATATATATAAAGAATAAAATAGAATAAAACACACAATAAATTAAAAATATAATAGAAACAAATAAAAAATTATTTGATACAAACAATTAATTTGAAGCCAGCTAAAAGAGCAGAACCTAAAGCATTGCCAACAATCTGAGTGTCTTTGAACATATCACCAAGACTCCTAAGTAAGGACTCAACCACTGCCCGAGATTCCGTCAAATTTACCAATAAATCGTCAGGTTGCGGAAGGAATACATCCTCAAGATCAGACACAACTAGCATTTGTGGTACGGATGCATTAGACTGTTAAACGAGAAATTGTGTATAATTAATAATCATATTATTGAAATTTTAAGATAACAATAAAAGTGAGCTTCAACAAACATTAAGGCTATAAAAGTGTAACGAAGTATCCACTGTAATAAAGCCAATCTTTGTACGATTTTCTTCATTAGGTATTCGGTCTAACGACTCCAAAATAGTTCTTGCAGCCGTTGCAACGGCACCTTTAAAAAATAAACGAACAAATAAATAATTTCTTAAGTAAATTCTAAGGTTGCACATAATTGAAACTATTTGTAAATTAGATTGAGTTTGCAAACTTAGACCCGTGTAAGACTAATACGTTTCCGTATGTATGTATTGGAAGGATTTAAAATTTAACCTCCCTCTCATTAATGATTGAAAAGTAAAAGCAAACCATCCAAATGAAATTTTAAACATGGGTTAAGTTCGGTCCTCAATACAATAAATACGTAATCAGACCCCATTATATTGATATTTACCCGATTGTATTGCGGGATATGAAACGTCGATCACGAACAAATAAACTGGAGGTTGAGGCGGACGCACCTAAAATTATGATTTAAAGTATTATTCTCATAAAACTATTAAAGAATAACCATAATAATTTCCTGTAGAATACCATATATTCTGTTGGCGCCACGAATTCGACGACAGCATGATTTAACTCGGCACGTTTCCATCTGTCGGTTTGTTGATTCGTTTGTATGTCCCAGTCAAATTGAGATGGAACTTTGTATTATAATGATTAATAAGTAAATAATAGTTGTGAAATAAACTTTATAATCTGCATTAAAATACTACCAACCATCATTTGACAGAAAACACATATTACACTTCCATTTTTGTCCACCTTCTGCAAAAGTCACAAACGGATTAATATAAGTCCTACACCTACGACATCTTGCTATGATAGTATCTGATATAACTGGAACTGGTTCCTAACAAAAGATATTAGATTTGATATTTAATATTAACTATAGTCAATGGTTATTTTTGATTAAACTAGATTACTCACATCACCCTCTTTCAAACTTCTATATGGAGTAATAATTAAGCCAAGCGGAAGTCGGGATTTGGATAGAAGTGATGATGTGGCAGGAATTGCGTTGAGAGTGGATCGCTTGTAAGATGGATCACAATTCGCTTTGTCCGAAGGAGTTACAGACGTCTTAAATCAGAAAAAGGTGGTGAACATCATAATGTTCAACACCACCTGTTGCTATATCGGTTTTTGAAGGAACCAAAATCTGATATAAATAATGACTTACGTTAGGTGGCAAATTTATCTTTGGTGGTGAATCATCTAGATCTTTGACGTTCGGTGGCATACCAATCAGATGAACGGGAATCAAGTGTGCCTTTTTTTTTTAAAAAAAAAAGAAGACTAATATTAAACTTTGAATGATAAAATTTTGATTGATACGTCATGAAATTAGAATATACCCCTCCAACACCCATATTACTAAATTGATTCGTCAACGCAGCAATTGATGACTGTTGTGGCTGTGTATATTGTTGGTTATACTGTGCAGGGACAGGTGGTGCCATGGAGGATATATAATTTTGATCTCCCGCAGGAGTAAAGAACTGAGATTGTTGAGGTTGTTGAGGCTGTTGTTGAATTGATGATGGTTGTAATGCTTGCTGACCGGCTATACCAGAAGCCACTGCTGGTGTAAAAGTTTGATACTGTTCATACATGTTAGTTTCCGTATAAGCTTCATTTATTTGTTTAGGATATAAACGCTTCAATTTATGAGTTCCAGCTGGTGGCGATGTTGCACGATTTACTGTTGGTGACACTGGACTTTCAATTGGAGGAGGAGAGGCAGAATTCGACTGCGTTACTTGATAACCAGAACTTGTAGTCTGCTGAACCGGATAAGATGGTAGACGTCCGGGCGAGGATGGCTGTATTTGTACAGGTCTGTAGCCTGGAGACATGGGTGGTCTTATTTGACCGGTTATTCCTTGCGAAAAGCCAACTGGAGGAGCACCAGAAGGGGGGACATTACCGGGAGGAGGTTTAGGACGGAAATTGGCAGATAATGGCGGCGATGGGCTAATACCCGACGGAGGCGGTCGCGTTTGAGGACCAGGGGGTGTATAAGGACGCCCGAAAGGTGATAATTGTTGATTACCGTAACGAGGATCTGTGACGGGTCGTTGATTTGGAGAAGCACCACCAGGACCAGGAGGTTGTGGACGATAAGGAGAAGGTCCTCTTTGTATTGGTTGATTTGGATCAGTATTCTGCATCGGACGAAAATTGTTTGGAGACGGAGGAGGACGGTTATAAGAAGTTTGTTGGGTTGGTGGTAGATTAGCCATTGGTTTTTTTTTAGCTTCTACGACATGTAAGAGTAGAATTTTATTATTTGGTGGTTCGATCAACTTTAAGCACAAAACCTTGAATGGTATAAATTAAATTTATTTTTTTTAGGTATATTTGTAATAACGAAGAGTGAAAAAAATTTATATTTGAATCCTAAAAAAGTTTTAACGAAAGGTTGTCGCCTATCATCATTGTACAAGTGGCATCTATACACAAACACGTATCAATCAGTCAATGGCGATACAGCATTACCGCTAATTATCACGTGATTTATTCTAGATGTCTTTATGATGATTTCTAATAAAAAAATTTTTAAACATTTAAGACATGAAATAAAATGGGTGAAGAAATGCGTTTAAAACTTTCTATTCTGTTTAAAAAGAGCTCCTATAAAAATTTTCCTTCCTGACGGATTAAACTATGACCGGTTTATCATAAACTCATAAATATGGTCAAAATTATTTGTCTAATTTTTTTTTTTTTGGTTTTTATTTAAAATGCAATAATTGTTTCTTTTAAAAAAAACTACTTTACTGGTATCAATTATTATTTACTTTGCTGTGTAATAGAAGGAAAGTAAAGATTTTTTAAAAGATAAACAAAATAAATAATGAACCGAAAAATCAAAACTCTATAATTATTACATAAAGTACAACATATTAGTAAACTATTATTTGAATACAGTAATTAAATTTTTACTTAATAATCATGACTCTTGCGCATCGAAATCTAAAACTTCCATTACTGTTTTCCCTTCCCTTTGTAATAAAACAACAGCTTTTGTCTCTTGAAATGCCAATCGCCAAACAGCATTTCCCGCGCTTGTCATTTCTCGAATAAAATCACCAGTTTCAATATCCCATAATTTGACATGTCCATCGTTACCGCCTGAAACAATCCGCTTTTCATCAAATTGTAAACATGTAACTGAATTATCATGAGCTGCAATATGCTGAACACAACGGTTTGTGTCTAGATCCCAAATTCGAATTGCTCCGTCACTACCCCCAGTAACAAGGATCGATTCATGAAGTTGTAATTGTCCAACAAGTGATGTATGACCCTGTAAAACTCCTAGACAAAAGCCTGTTTGACGTGACCAGACACGTGCAGTAGAATCAAGAGAACTATAAAAAGGTTTTAATAAAATTAGAACTTTAAATTAATATAAATATACCTATAAAAATACTTACCCAGTGACAATTTTTTCCCCGTCGAAAGCTATGGAATAAATTTGTGAATAATGTCCTTGAAGAACATGTAGGCATTCACCAGTTACAATATCCCAAACCTACACACGAAACAAAGATAAATCATATTTTAAAAAAACCTACTTTAAACAATGGTTCAGAATGAAAAAAAATATATGTATATATATTTACACGAGCCGAGCAATCGTAACTTCCAGAAACAACAATATCACCAAATATTTCCATACATCTCACACTTGCTTGATGCCCAGCAAGCAGGTGAAGCAATCGACCCTCTTCAATATTCCAAACGCGCAGGGTTGCATCACGGGAACCACTAACAGCAATTGTCTTGTCTTTCATTTTTAGTGAGCGTACCGTTGACGTATGACCATGAAGAATGTGTTTACATTTGGATGTATCGATATCCCAAACCCGTACTTCTCTAAAACAATTAAAAAAAAATTATACTAAAACAGTTAACTAAATTTACAATTTAACTTTTCTTACCTGTCACACCCTCCAGAAACTAAAACTTCATCAATATATTGCAATGCCCATACACCTCCTTCATGACCTGATAGAGTTTTTATATATTTGCCATCAGAAACGTCAAATATATGAATTTTCTTGTTATCCATTCCCACAACTATATAACTTTGACACATTTGTAATGATGTAACAACTCCAATATCGGGGCTTATATGAGTAACAAGAGTTCTCCCCCCATGCTTCCAATTAGATTCAACTATATATCTCCTTCGAAAATGATCCTTATACGAAAATTTGTTGCTTCTAGAAGAGGGTGATTCACTTGTTGGAGAAGGTGGTAACTCAGGTACAGCTGAACTACGCCTTCTAAAATGATGGCGTACACAAAGATTCTTCCAAGTAAACTCGTCATTTAATAAAGACCGCCAGAATTTAGAAACACTTGATGCCCTAGAAAGAGTTTTTGGATCATTTATAAATGATAAAATGTGCAAACTAAGTTCTATTGGAAGGTCTTTAAGAAAGTCACGTTTCAAACGTGGCGATATATAATTAGACACAAAAACAAGCTGTTCAGTATTGCAAGAATTTAAAAGTTCGGCAAGAAGACGTTGTCTCTGTAAATTGTCCATATTCTGAAATCCCATTCTGACTGTTCGGCTAAACTCTTCTTGAGCTGAGGGTGGAAATCCTTCGGCATTTACAGGTGGAAATAGCTGTGGCGAAGGAGCAGGTGTTGGTAAGCTATGGAAATTTGTCGTAGTGACCCAAGGTATTTCAGGAGGAGTAGGGCGTTGCATTATATGCAGAGTTTGCTTTTCCTGGCTAATACTAGGACCTAGCAAAGAATCTTTAGTATCTTTCTCTTTGAGCATGAGTAACGAAATGTGCGGTTTGAGTTTAAGCTTATTTATAATTACGGCAAGGAGATCTTTAATACGGCCCTAAACGAAAAAAAAAAAATGTAAATTAAAAGATGAGGAATATGAAATTCAGTTTGGAAAGAGTTAAGCTTTAAGACAGAAATGAGTTTCAGAGAAAATAAAAAAGCTGCAGGTAAACAAAGTCTCCTTATTAGTTTTCTTTATAAAATAAATTTACACGTGTTATATTAATAATAATTGGACATAATCTTGGCCAAAATTTTTAGATAAATTACACTATATAAATTTGATTTTCAGTAAAAATCCCTGACAGATAGTATGTTAAAAATTTGGTAATTTGAAAATTGAATTATGAAAAAATATTCTATCATGAATTCTATTAAATTTTAAAAATTAAAATTAAAATTTCTTTTAATCCATTTAAAAATGTATTATAAAAATTATATTATTTTTATTTATTATAAATACTGAAGTATTATCTTTATAATATAATTAATTAGTAATCTTTTGACTTTTATATAATATTACTTGATTAATATAAAAAACAATTTTAATATATAAATATGCTAATCAGAAAATAATATATAATATACTTAATATACTACAAAAGCTGATATTTATATATTAATATATTTACAGTACCCAGTAATAAGTTACCAGTTATGTGACATTGATCAATTTTAATGCGAATTTTTAAATTCAAGTTATTCAATCACTACAACACCAAATTTAATAAAAATTTTTTTATTTGAATGGCAAAGTCTTTAACTTTTTATTAATACTTGGTTAGATATCCTTTACTTTTTATAATAGCATCAACAAGATTTTGGTATTTATTAATATCAATATCTGCCCATTCCTCTTAAAGTATTTCCCATAAATCATTCCAGTTTTTTGGCAATAGAATATATACACACACCTGCCTTTCTAACTCATTCCATAAATTTTCTATTGGGTTGAAATCTGAACTCTGTGCAAACCAGAGAATACTATTAATCTCATTTTTTTCTTTTCAACTTTGAACTATTCTTACAGTATGTATAGAAGCATTATCCTCTTGAAAAAAATAATTTTTCTGATCATCTAAATTATCTATAAATGGTAACAAATAATTTTGTAATACATCAATATACATTGCAACTATAACTCTTCCTTTTAATTTTACTAATAAACCAAGATTATGTTTAATAAAGCATCCCCATATCATTACTTCTTGCTGACCTGATTTCATTGTAAAAATTAAGCATTTCATATTATATTTTTTGTGAGACTACCTCCATACTTACCTTTTACTATTTTTTCTAAATATCTCAAACTTAAACTCATCACTCCAAATAATATTTTTCCATTTATCTACTCACTCTTTTCTTTCTCTTATTCAAGCAAATTTTTTTTGCTTATTTTTTTCACTTACAAAAGGTTTCTTATATCAATTCAACCATAGAAACCTTATTCATGAGGTATTTTTTTAAAGTCTTTTCATAAATATTTGTTAAAATAGAATTGACAAATTCTTCATGTAATTCTTGTATATTTGCTTTTTTATTTTCTTTAAGATTCTTATCAAATAGTAGCTATCTCTTTTAATCATTATTTATGGTCTTCCAATTCTAGAAAGAAGAGTTTTATGTCTGTAATTCTTATATGCAGAAATAACATCATGTATAGTACTTTGAAAGTGGTTCAAGGTTTCATTAATCTTTCTCTCGTTTATTCTGCATTTTCACATACTAACAACTTCTTCACGTTCAAAAGTAGAAAGTTCTTTCTTTTAAAAGTCATATTTGAATAAGAAAAGTCTTGGTAATATATAGCAAAAAACTGGAGATGAATTAGTAATAAATGATCAATATAACAGTTTTTAAAGATAAACAAATAAATGATTAACAATCATGTGATTAGTGACTTCTTACCGGATACTGTATATAAAATACATTTATAATAAATATTAAATATATCTATTATATAGTAGTTTAAGAGATAAGTTTTTTACTAAAATCTTTTTAGATACTTACCAATTAGAAATTATAAAAGTTAGCAAAAACTTTCTTTTTAATTACTATTTTTTTAACCTGATTTTTTTACTAAATTATAATATTAATGTTAAATTAATGTTAAAAAAATGAATACATTCTATAAATTATGTATACATCCTCAATATATAGAAAAATATAATTTATCATGTAAGAAATTAGATTTGTAAAGGTAGGAATTAAAGATAGATTCACTTGGTGCAAATTAGCTCTTACGCTTTACCTAAAATCCTCTGACCTAATATTAATATAACTATCTAAATTAATACTTGTAATTTGACTATCTAATCCATCCTAAAAAACTAAATCTAAATTTGTCAAATTATTATATAAAGTACAAGTGTACAAATTATCCTCCTTCTTTAAACCCTTTCAAAGATCAACAAATTGAAAAACCTTCTTGTAATACATACTCTGGATCTTGTCTATAAATTGATATACTTTTTTGAAAAAATGGTCTCCTTTGGCAATTCCTTTTATCAAAAAGTTATAAATTATATTGAAACTGATTTTAGCAGCTTAAGCAATTCTTGATGATTTATCCAGTATTAGGTAATTGAACTTGTCAAAAGGTATCTTATCTTTATTCTTTATAAAAGAAGATTTTTCTACTCTGATCTGTGAATGAAATGTGTACTTATGCATCAGCCTGAGAAGTAGCTAATAGGTGAAAAGCTTCCCATTCCTTGAATTTCTTGCATTGCAAAATTTGCAATTGGTAGTAAAATTCTTTGATGAAGATTAAAAAGAATCTGTCCAAAATTTGGAATGTCATGTTCTTAGATCTTATGATTTTTAGTAATGAAAAGTGTACTAAAGAACTGATTATAGACCTAAAGATATAAAAGTTAATGGTATTATAGCTATTATCATTTATAATATCAAAGTTTTTGAAAAATTATGAGAACTAAAATTTGAGAGAAATGGTAAAGTCATGGGCTTTCTTAGGATCCTAAAAGAAATTAGTAACTATTTCTCTATATATGATAATATTTCTTCAATAGATGTATTTCTAATGGACGTTCACATTTAAATAAAATTAGGCATATTGATAAATGGTAAATTAATTCTTTAGCATAAGAGCAGTAAAAACAGCAGAATGTCACATAAAGAATTAGTTTTCTTTCAAATAGAATAATTCTGGTAAGTAAAAGAAGGTTATTCAGCTTTAATCTGTGAACAAAGAAAAGGTAAATGTTTTCATTAAAACATAAATTATTATTTTGGATCATGAAAGTTGTCTATAAAAAGGACTATTCTGCAAAAGAGTAGAAGTCATAGATATCCTAATTGTAGTGAAGGGTAGATCACTTCACACTGATTATGACATTATGTAAAAATTTGGTGAAGGAGTGCAAAATGATATTAATAAAGATAGTATTATTCTATAAGATAAAATATAAGAAACACGATCTAGTATGAGGTTATAGATAAATCCAAGTTAGTATCTGACTTATTAATTAAGAAGTCTGCAATTTCATTTTCTGCAATTTTAGAATGACCTTTAACTTTAATAAATCCTATATCTAAATTTTTTTTTTAACAAATTTCCAAATGTTTAATAATAAACTAAAATTACAAAATTTCATAATTTTCTTACATCAGGAAGTTTTGAACAGGTGTATAAAGTATAAACATACATCATGTGTTGCTCAACACCAAAAAAGTATTGCGTAATGAACTCTTTGTTAACCAACGTGATTAAAAATACGTTATACAACACTTTTTTAGGTATATAATAATATACAGTAAAATAATGGCAGTTTAAAAATATATATAACAATACTAGATTAGTTGAAAAACACGTATTATTAGTTAAAAAATGCATATAAAAATATTGAAAAATGTGTATAATAATACAAATTTTAGCATATATTAATTACATTTAATAGTTCTTCCTAGATATACTAACTATACTATACTAACTATATTATACTAACTAACTATTTAATTCTAATACCCAAACCCAGAACCTACAAAAAAGTAATTAAGTTTTGTAACTAAATTACGAAACTTATGTTTCTGATTTCCAAAAACCCAAATTTCAAGGAACAAACTGAATCNANAAAAAAAAAGAAAAACATTCAGTTAGAATGTTTCTAATAAAGAAAAAAATGAAAAAATGAAGTTTCATAATGAAACATTTATTACAAAACTTACATTTCAGTTTCCCAAGTTCAGGAATAAACCTACAAAAAAAGAAAAAATGTTTAGTTAGAATGTTTCTATATAAAGAAAAAAAATGAAAAATGAAGCTTATAACGAAACAAATGTTACGAAACTTATATTTCTGTTTCTGTTTTCAGAGCCAAATCTACAAAAGAAAAGAAAAAATGTTCAGTTAGAATGTTTCTATACAAAGAAAAAAAACAAAAAATAAAGTTTGTAACAAAATGAATGTTATGAAACTTATGTTTCTGTTTCCATTTCCAGAGCTGAATCTACACAAAAAAAACGTTCAGTTAGAACGTTTCTATACAAAGAAAAAAAAATGAAAAATAAAGTTTATAATGAAATGAACATTATAAAACTTATATTTTTGTTTCCATTTTCAGAGCTGAATTTACAAAAAAAGAAGAAACGTTTAATTAGAACATTTCTTAAAATAAAAAAAAAACCAAAAAAAAATGAAGTTTTGTAACGAAATGAATATTATGAAACTTACGTTTTCAATTTCAATTTACAGAAGTAAACTACAAAAAAGAAGAAATGGTCAATTAGAACATTTCTAATATAGAAAGAAAAAATGAAAAAATGAAGTTTATAATGAAGTAATTTGTTACAAAATTTACATTTCTTTTCTGATTCTGAATTTTCAGAGCCAAATTTACAAAAAAAAAAGAATGTTCATTTAAAATGTTTCTTAAAGAAAAAACCAAAAAAAAATGAAGTTTCATAATGAAATGAACATTACGAAACTTACGTTTCAGTTTCTCAAATTCAGGAGCAAACTTACAAAAAAAGAAGAAACGTTCGGTTAGAATGTTTCTTAAAAAAATAAAAAAAATAAAGTTTTGTTATGAAGCTTACATTCTGAAAAGAAAGTTTTGAAGTTTTGACTCAACTTCAAAACTTACCAGATTTTCAAGCCAAAATTAAAAAAAGCCCGATCCTACAAAAAAATGAAAAAAAAGAAATGTTAGTACTATTTCTACTAATGATCTTTAAGTAAATGTATCAGATGGGAATTTTGCGAAGAAACTTTTATATCCAAAATGAAATCCAAGAACTTACAAGAAAAAAAAAGAAGAAATACTAGAAACGTTTCTATTTAAAAAAACAAAAAAAAAAGAACGGTAAGTTTTATTACGAAATTTACCATTTTCTAATTTCAAGTACCTGAACCAAAGAAGAGTTTACAAGAAAAGAAAAAGAACTGTTAGAAAGTATTTCTAAAAAAAAAGAAAAAAAATAGCAAGTTTCACGAAGAAACTTACCATTCTTTAATTTTATATACTAATCTGAAAGCTAAGAGAACCTATAAAAAAAAAAAGAAAGAAAACATTAGAAATGTTTCTAATAAAAGAAAAAAAATACTGTAAGTTTCTCAAAAAAACTTGAAAAACTTACCGTTTCTAATTCCAGTATTGAACTGAAAATATAAAGAAGCTACAAGAAAAGAAAAGAAGAAATATTAGAAACGTTTTTTTAAAAAAAAATGAAAAAAATAATAAGTTTCATGAAGAAACTTACTGTTTTCCCCTTTTAGTCTGGACTGAAGAGCTTGGAGAACCTACAATAAAAAAAAAGAAATATTAATAAGCGTTTCTAAAAAAACAAAAAAAATGATAAGTTTTATGAAGAAACTTACCATTTCTCAATTTCTAGAACAAAGTTTAAACAGCAATTAAAAGTTGCCGATTTAAGGTTTAAATAAATGATTAATTATAAAATAAACTATAACTGCAGCTATGGCTTAATTGATAAGTGTGATGCGCAATTATTTTTTTTTAAATAAACTGCGGCTTGTATCATGTGACATACATGATACAAAAAAAGTATATAATGAGCCTTTTTTCATTTTTTTTCTTTTTCAATTTTAATTTTTTTTTAATCAATTTTGCGAAAAGTCCCTTCTCTATGGATGGGTAAAGATCATTAGTACCTACAGGAAAAGAGCTATTGCTTTTTCCTTTGCTATTCATAGTGATAAAAAGAGAACGTATCAGTAGTAAAATATTTTAAAAGAAAAAATTTTTCAAAACTAATCAGACTGTTTTGGTCTGAATTATTTTTGAATTTGGTCAGAATTATGTTTAATATTGGCCAATATAATAATTCGAATCCAATTTTAAAGATTTTTAATAAATTTTAATAAAATTTTAATTATAATTTATAAAAAAATTATTTTTTAATATATTTATTAGATAAGTAAATTTAAAATAAATAAAATTTTAATTATATAATAACTATTTATTATAACTATTTATTATATTAAAAAAATATTAAGTGGCATTGATATATGAGTGTTGTGTAATAGTATATAATGTGTTTAATAACTGTTGGTATAGAAAAACGTGTATGTTAACTGCATGTGTTAATAAACTCCAGTATACAGGTATTTTACAACGTGTTAAACAACTGATAGTATTGATCAACATGTTTTTTGGTGTATATTAACACCTTCAAAACTTTCTAATGTAGTATCATTATTATTTCTATTGTCTATATATTATTGAATAATTAAATGATTTTTAATACTCAAAAGGATGTTTATAGCACTTTTGCTATTTGTGAAAATTGACATGGAGAAGTGAATGGGTATAGTGGCAATTGCGATAAGAATAACGCCTAATTTAGCCTTGGTTAATGATGGGAAATCTTATATATTTTCTGAAAATTTTATATCTAGATGATTTACATTAACCTAGTATCTTAAACCCATCCTGTGTTTTTTGTCTGATGTGATTTTAAGCGAGCCATCTGTATGTATATCAAAATGTGATAATTCAGTTTTTTGATAGAGTTCAAGAAGTATAATTAATCTGTTTGCTGTCAAAGAGTTACTGAAATATTATCTAATGAGAATTCACTAAAGACTGATTCAATTCAATAATTAGTTGAAGTAGAAAAGGATGCTTAAAGAGAGGTAAAGAGTTAGATAATGAAACATAGTAGTGAAACATTTGTGTAATTACAGTTTAGGAATCTAGTAACTTGAGAAAGCACATTTAAATGAGGCATATTGACATTAAAAGAGCACTAATCCATATCATTATTATTATTAATTGATGAAGTTAAGGTTACCTGCTAAAACTAGGAGGTTTAGGTAAGTTAATGAAATGCCAAAAAGTGAAACTTTGCCAAAACTATATTAAAGTTTTATTAAAAAGTTGGCCAAACTCTGCTGAAAGATAAAATCTGTTGAAACCTATTATGAATGCCAAAACTGCCAAAACTTTGCCAAAACTATAATAAAGCTATAGTAAAATCTTGCCAAAATTAATCGTAAGATTTTGAGAAGGTTTAGGCAGGCAACTATAGATGAAGTAAATTACAGTTCCCTAACTAAACATAGGTTTAATACTAGAATAGTATTGCTTGAATTATTGAGTATATTGTCAGCCAAAAATAATTTATTATAGTGACATTATTTTTTAGTTTGGAAGAGATATGTCCATAAAAGAGAAGTGAAAGTAGAGTAAATCTAATTCATTCTTTTTTCTATGATCTTTTGATAGGAATATAACAGATTCAGAAAAAGCAAAATGATTAATTATTATAGTATTAGAGAATGATATTAAGTAACATTAGCTTTTTACTACTAAAAAAGTAAAAGCTACCAGTACAGAACCTTTTGATGATAAGTTGAGAAAATATCTAAGTTGTTGCCAACTGATAGTATTCTGATAATCTGAGATAATAAGTTATTCAACAAAAAATAATCTATATTTGGAATGAATCTGATGAGACAGAAAACTTTAGACAGAAACTGTTGAAGAATGGTATTCCAAAAAGAAGGATCAGTATCTTTAATGCTTCACTCGTCTGTGTCTTTAGGCAGAAGTGAGACAGTTAAATTTCTGAATTTCATATGGTTAAGGGTCCTGAAGTTCAAAAAGTTTAAATCTAAGATAAGATCTTTCTTGATTAGGATGTGAAAAAAAATTAGACTGGTAAATTATTTTATGATAAATTTTTATCTATTTAAATTAAATTTATTAAAATTTTTTTTTTTTTTAAACAAGTTAATCGAATTTTATTGCAATTATAATCATTTATTACCTTGCATAAACATATATAGTCCTTCGCTTCGCTCCGAACAATAAGTATTCTATAAAGAAACATAATTGCAGAGTGATAAAACACGAATATATCCTCTTTTTAGAAAAATATAACTTATTATATAAAGTAAGAATTTGTAAAGATATCAGTTGTTACCAATCATCTTAGCATTAGATTCTTATATTTGATTTAATACTTCCTGATCCTATATCTGTATCATATCAAAATAATTAACTAGTTTATTATACAAATTATACATTTTCAAATAAGATATTATTACTATATATATCCCATTTACTAATCTAAAAGATTTAGAACTCTTTTTAATTATAATGTTCTCAATATTTTTTTTTATATTAATAGTATTCTCCATACTTTTTTGCCATCTCTTTAAAGTACAAAGAACATGCGAGACTAGATTTTTTAG
This sequence comes from Glomus cerebriforme, assembly GCA_003550305.1. Taxonomy (NCBI): domain Eukaryota; kingdom Fungi; phylum Glomeromycota; class Glomeromycetes; order Glomerales; family Glomeraceae; genus Glomus; species Glomus cerebriforme. Next base: position 135,623 of record QKYT01000064.1, read on the forward strand.
AGGTTAATTAAACTCATTCATGATAACTATATTAATATAATAGTAAATTTTTTTGTTATACATAATCTTAGCAGGAAAAATGAATAAAGTTAAATGAAAAGAAGGAAAAGAAGATAATAAAGTTGCAATCCAATTTTTAAAGATTTTATTTCTTGAGAATTAAGTTTGGATAAGAAAAGTTATTAGCTTGTCCAAAATCTGAATAGTAATATGTTTAGATCTAATGAAAGTATATATTTTATCATAGATGCTTTTTATATAAATGGATTTAAGAAGAAGAAAAATTAAGCCATTTTTATCCTGATCATCAAATTTTGATTTATTATTGAAAAAATAAAGCAGAAAAAGAATAAGGTCTGAATATGTTCTTCTGCCATAATTAAAACTATTGAAAGGCTTCCAATTGTCTAGAAATAAAAGTAAATTTTTAATAGCTTTTAATTTTACTTTAGTTCATTTGTGTATTAAATTGAAATATCAATTATCAAGTAAGATAATATAATATTTTCTATAAAGATTAATAAAAAAAATATTTATTTAATTGGAATTTAGAAGAATTATATTCTCTCATTACATTAAAGGTAGAAAGAACCAGATTCAATAACTTAATTCTTCTAGTAAAACTATTGTGAATCATAAAGTGAAAGTAAAAAAAGTTATTTCTAGTGTAAAAAACTAACTAAAGGATGTTTTACTTAATGAATCCATAGGTTGAATCAAATAATTCATGATTATAATAAGTGATGAACTAATCTGTCACCAATTTAACATTATGGAACAGTTTAATAAAAGTATGAATTAGTTGTTTTATAAGCTTAGAATTTCATAGGATTTGATATTTAATATGATGAAAATTGTAGATTTTATATTCCTCTATATAGCATATATCAAAAGTATTTTTTTTTGCTAAAAAATCTGTGATTTTATTTTTAGTTATACTTGCATATTCTTTGACTTTAATGAATTATATGTCTAAGTATTTATCCTATATTAAATTACCTATTGTTAAGATAAAGGATCCATTAAAAAATTTAAATAAAATTCTAATATTAATAATATCTGAAACTAAAATACTATTTAATAAATCTATCACTACTTGATTATCATAATATTTTCCTTTTTTGATCATTTAGCTAATAAGATTTTGGGTAAAGTTCATATAAAAATTCCAATTTTTTAAAACAACCTTTATATATAATTTTTAGAGTCCTGTAAGAATACTTCTAAACATAAAATTCATGTTAAATTTATTTAGCATTATTTTAACATAACTAATACTAATATTTTTATAGAGTTTTGGTATATTTTTACTAGTGTTTATATATAAAATACTCAGTTATATAAACCTTTATCATATTTTTTATTTTAATATTATATAAGAAAAAAAATTAGAAATTTTTTATTAAAAAAAATTTTCTAATAAAATTATTTTTTATTAAAAATTTAATATTACAGTATGTAAAATTTAATTGTAAAGTATATATATATATATTACAAAAAAAATTGTCTTTAAAATTATTCCTACAAAATAAAAAAAAAAAAATATTAGAATATTTTTTTACTAGGTTATTTATAAACTCCTTTCATTATTACTTACTTAAAATCTTCAAGACCATTTCCTATACTTTTATTATTTAAGTTTAATTTTTTAGGCTGTTTCAATTTAATTATTTGTTTAACATTCCCTCAATCCCTTCTATTTTTAAAAAAATTTAAAATTTAATAAATTTATAATATATATCTTTTCTATTAATAAATATATAGTAATAATTAAATTTCCAAAATTTTATTATATTTGTTTATTTAGTTTATTTAATTTAAACTCTCTTTTCCTTCAATTTTTTCAAAAAATCTAAATGTTAAATAAATAATTAAGTTAAAATGGCCTTAAGTCCAAAAAAAATCTGGTAATCTAAAATAAAACAAATAAGAAATATTAGTATATTTTTTTAATGTTAAAAAAAATTTTCTCTTTTTTTTATATTTCAAGTTTATAGTCTGACAATCTAAAGAAAAAAAAAGAAATAAAAGAAATATTAGTATATTTTTTCAATATATTAAAAAAAACTTCACCTTATTCTTTCTGTTAACTTACATTTTAATTTTCAAGTTTAGGTTTATCTAAGAGCTTATCTCTAAAGAAAAAAATAAAAAGAAACATTAATAATGTTTTCAAATAAAAAATAATAATATAAAATAAGAGCTTACCTTTTGCCAATTTATATTAAATAATTTTTTTTAAATAAAAAGAATAAAAAAAATAATTTTTTATATTTAGTTTAAAAAACTATTTTTTTAACTGTTTTTTATTAGAAAAAAATTTTTAATGATTAGTAAATTAATTGATATCAAAATTGCAAATTGCAGATTATAGTCATATGATATATTATGATGAAATATCAAAACAGTTTCAGTATGTTAAAATTATTTTGGTATTTTGATAGATCAATATTGAAATGTTAAAATAGTTTTAATAATTTTAACATGTTAAAACTCTTTAATTTTGACAAGTAACTTTACATAGAGTTGACAAATTATTATATAGTATAAGTCATAATTACTATTTATATTACTATTATTAATTACTAAGAAAAATTAAAAATATGTAATCTGGATTTAAATAGTTTTTATTTTCTAGTTTATTAAATTAATATACTTATATATAATATTATTTTTAATATATCTTTATATTAGACTCATTTTCTATATATTTATTTTTTTTTGATTTCATATTTTTATTAGTTTTTCAATCTTACTAACAAATACAGATTTTTTTAAAAATTTGTTATATCAAATATATTCATTTATATATTTTAATAAATATTAATAAATAATTAAACAAAAATATAAAAATAAAATATTATTCTATTTTTAAAACATGTTGTGAAGTTATATATGTAATTTATCAAATAATTGTATTTATTAATATATATGTTTAATATTAGATATACAAAAGTTATATTACTGTAATCTTTGATATAATATGTGATTTGATAAAATAAACATAACTAGAATTATTATTGATTTTGGCCGGAATTATAGTATCATTTTAAAGCTGAGAAAATTTATAATTTTGTCGTATTATTACTATAATTTAATAGACGTTAAGTATAAAGTATAAACTTTCAGTACTATATTTTTAAAACATACATATTACTATTCAAGGAACTCATAAACCTTATAATAGTACAGTACTATTAATATTATTCCTAAAATTTCATGAATCAATCTTATTAATAAATTACTTTGAAACCCAATGAATTTTTTTTCACATACGATCACGTGACGCGTAAAACTTTTGTTGGTTATGAGATTTTTTTTTTAAAAAAAAATTTCACAAAGCTTAAGAAAATGTCAAATAAAACAAACCAATTTATTAATTTATATACACATAGAATAGCTACGACAGATAAACCATGTTATATATGTAACAAATATACAAAATCTGTTTTAAGAACTGATAATGGACTAGATTGGTTTTATACTTGCGAAAGGTTATTATTAATTATAAATTAATATTTTTAATATTTTATAATCCGTGTTTTTAATTATTAAGAAAGATTATACTTAAGAAAATTGTTTTTTTTTAGTCATTTGAGTGATAGAGGATTTGCTACACCTATTCTGGAACCAGAACCTAAACCACTTGTTGTCCAATCACCAACAAAAGCAAAAGTTTCACAAAAAGACGATTCTTCAAAGTCTAAATCGGATTCTGACTCCAATCAATATAAAGATAAATCAAATGATTCTATAGAAGTAGAGGGTAAACAACAACAAGAGGGAAAAGAGGAAAAGAAGAAAGAAGAAAAGATAAAAGATCAAACGGAAGAAAATCAACAAGTTGCAACTCCTAAATCACCAGAACCACCACGACCTACTAAACCTAAGCAATATAAATTACATAGCAATATTTTTTATTTAAGAGAAGATAATTTAAATAAAAAGCGTCAAAAAGCAGAAGTTCAAAATATTTTAAGTAAATTGCCGAGTGTGCCTAAAAATTCTTTACAATGATCTTAAGTTGGAAGGTTTAATTTGAGTTAAATCACGGGTCTTTTATATTTTTCGAATTTATGTCGCTTCATGTCATAATCTGAATGGAGCCCAAAATGTCCTAAAATAAAAAAATAAGATATTTATATTGATAAAAACTTGAAATCAACCAATTTTTTTATTACCTTCATTGAAACATGGTTGACAATATAAATCTCCGTCACAATCTTTACATTTTATAATTGCATCTTCATTACAAATACCTGAAAAAAAATTTTTTAATTAAATTATTCAAATTATTAAATTATAATTATGAATAAACTAATAAACTTACAACACCAAGTATTAGGATCATCATCATTTAATCCAAATTCCGACAAATCAATCGGTTCAGGTGGAGGACCTAAATTACCTAAATTATTCTTAGAATTCTTATTTTTGCCATGTATTTTAAATTCTTTTAATTGATTATATCTATTTTCCAATTCATTAAAGTCTTGTTCTTTCTTTTCTTTTAACTCATGTAAATTTTCTTTATATTTTGATTCTAAATTTATATCATCTTGTAATTCTTTAATTAAATTTGTTGCATCATCATATTCATCAAAGTTTTTATTTGAGGATGTTTTAAAATCTTCATTTAGAAATTTTGTTACTACTTTATCCAAGCTTTTTTGATTGTCATAATCTATAAGGATTGAAGTATCTAAGGACTCTGACATTAAGAATTTTTCAATCTAACATTAATTAAAGAATTTTAAAACAAAATCAATTAATTATTTTTAGGAAATGAGCTTTTCATTATCTGTAATATTTATAAATGTTAATTTTGTCACTAAAATTAACTTTTATAAAAAAACAATATGAATGGAAACTTACCTCTTCATAATCTAAGTCCTTTCCCTTTGGTAATTTGTATTGAGAATTATTCGTATTTATCAAAGAATCATTCGAATTAATACTCAAGGAACCATTATTTGTCAAGTCTATTATCAAATTATTTGTTTTCGTTATATTTTTTATAGGAGCCTGATTGGAACTTGGTTTGTGACCAAATAATTTTGTAAATCGGTCAACTAACTCTTCTTCGCTTTATAAACAATTTCATTAGAAATTTTTTATCAAAATATTTTATTGAAAAAACATAATTATATATAAAGATTATACTTACGCAAAATGATTTTCTAATTTGTCTTTATCTTTATTATTACTGGACATTTTTAATAGAATACAACCTTCCGCTTCAATATTTTCTAACCTGATTACCTTTTATAAATTGCCCCGTGATTGTGCCATTTTTAACCAATTAAACCAATTATAAGTTTTTCCGAGTCTACCATCACCCTAGTAACATAACCACTTGGAAGTTAAATCCCTTCTCACTATAAACCAATTTAAAAATGAGTTCACCAGAAATGAAGGAATTTCAAAAATCACTCTACGAAGAAGTTATAATTAAACAAATTTCACGTTACAATCCGCCTCTAATATCACAAAAGTGTATTTCAACCCTATTAAAAATAATAAATAATATTTTGGAAGAACCATATAATGAAAAATTTCGTAAATTACGTGAAAAAAATAATTTAATTAACTCTAATGTTTTGCAAATAACTGGTGGTAGAGAATTTCTTGTTAAAATTGGGTTTAAATCAAAAATTGTGGATTTTGAAAAATTTTTTATTTTAGAAAGTACTTCTGCTGGTAGTAAAAAAATTAATGATGACTTGTTCTTAACTAGACAAGTGGAAAGATTGGAAATTGCTCAACAATTGCTTGAAGATTATTTGAAAAAAGTTACAGAACAAGCTGAAACTGCGAGACGAATGGAAGAAAAAGAAAAAAAAGCTAAAGAACTTCAAAAAGCTGCAATTTTAGAAAATATTGAAGAAGATAAAGAACGTAGACATAAGCAACAAGAACAACTTAAATTACGTAGACAACTTGAAAAAGAAACACAGCGACATGAGGGAATACCTGATGCGAACGAAGAAAAACAGGAGGTTGATTCGTTTGGAGAGCGAAATATTGAGCAACAACAGCCGGAACAACCACCATTTTATCGTCCTTATCATCATTCTCATTTTGAACAAAAGAAGGTTTAATTGTATATTTATTTTTTTTTTGTAGCAACTAGTAAAATTTCATTTCGTTATGTTGTAATACAATTCATTTTATGAATAAATAATGTTATTTTCCTTTTTTTATAACCTATATTTGCAAAAATCTCAAATTATTTTTCACTTATGTACATTCTAATAAAAATACTCTTTGAGATTTTACTTATAAAGTTAATAAAAAAAAATTTTTTTTTTTCATACCATCACACATCTTCTGTCATGATTTTGATAAATTCTTCTTCGTTTACTTTTTTTTAAGTAATTAAAATTGTAAAGGAAACAATATATAATCCATTTAAAAGAATGCAAATTCATTATAATATAAAAAGGATACTTTCTCCGTCTTCATCTAAGTCGAATTCATCAATCATTGCTTGTAATTCATCTTCATCCAAATTTTCTCCCAGTTCTTTTGCAACCCGTTTTAGATTACGAAGCGATATTTTTCCGGTATTATCATCATCAAAAAGTTGAAAAGCTCTATGAATTTCTTCTATAGGTGATCTATTTATAACTCGTTCCGCCACTAAATTTCGTTAAGATTTTATTTTCTAAATCGAAAAAAATTAATAAATAAAATGAATTTCTTCAAATACTTACTAACTTTGAAGAAATCCTCAAATGTTATGACATCATCTTCATTTTTATCATGTTGTCGAAGAATTTTCAATACTTCGGGTTTTTTCTCATCAAATCCAAGGGCTTTCATAGCAAATTTCAATCCGTGAATATCCAAAGCACCATCTTTATCGGTATCAAATAATTCAAAAGCTTCTTTAATTTCAACTCTTTGTTCTTCTGACAATTGAGGTAATGGAGGCGGTGTTTTTGAAGTAGGTGCTGGAGGTGAAAGCTGTGGTGGTGGTGTTGACGACGTATTACTACTAATAATATTAGTTGTGACAGTCGCGTTTGTTGCGTTATTATTACTATTACTATCGTTACTACTAATTTTTTTCTTTTTCGTGCCAGAATTTGTTAAATTACTAGTGTGCGAAGAACTGTTATATTTTAAACTCATTTTTATTTGTTTAATATAGATAATTTGTATTTTATTACCTTCCGTTCACCATTATATTTTATTCAGCAATTCTTTCAATTTTAGGCGTACATACACCAGCCGGCAAAGAATCATCTATCATCATTTACTAAAGATTTTTTGATTTGTGGCTTAGATTTCCTAGCGTCACTCGCCAGCACGTGATCATATAAAAATTATACACACTACACACCCTACACACCCTCTATTACTATGTACACTAAGTGAATGATAAATAGGGCTTTTATTTATTGCTAACTACCAAAATGTATTTTAATCACGAAAATTATTAAAATCAAAATTAACTGTATAACAGATTTAATTTGTGACAATAAAACAATCAACGACTTGATTATATCTCACTTATTCTCACCAGGAAATTTTTCCTGGATGAAACATTGATGAAACCCGGATAATTTTTAAAGAAAGCGAAACGAATTCAGCATCAAAATGTAAAAAAGATAAAACCAAATCGATTAAATGAGAAATTTTGATGACTTCCTTCACTTGTGAATTTGATGTAATTATTATGTATCTAACATGACGAATTACAAGAATAGAAAGAATTACGCAAAAAAAGATAGTTATAAAGATGCTTTGTTGGACTTTAAGACTATCATTATTGTACTACCTGAAATTCATGTGATTTGATTTAATTCAAAGTCACGTGATTTATAATTTTATTTATTAAAATTTTTTGGAGGGACGTAATATACTGTATAAATTCCTATTAAAAATCATTCGTCTCCTTTACTGTGGCGGGTAAAAAAACATTAATAATCAGCTGCCCACCCATTTTTGCTTAGATAATCTTCAATCGCCTCTTTGAGTGCTAAATTCGGATACAAATCACTTTCCCTACATTCGAGTCTCGACAGTGGATCAAATTGCCCAATTTTTTTGAAATGTTCTTTCAAATGAGCTCTTTCATAAGTAATTCCTGATGGTGTGATAACCGGATCGTGCATAATATTGAAAGATATTTTATCCAGAAAATAATCAGGTATTTCTTTTGGACCATGATGATTCTCTTCTGATTGAGCAAAAACTTGTTCAATTTGAGAAAGCTTTTCGTCATGTATCTTATTAATTTGATCTAACTTATCTTGAATTTCCGTAGGATGTAAATTGACTAATTTAGAAAATGTAGACCCAAATGAATTTTTATTTTGAATAACTTTTTGAAGTTGTTTCTCTCTTTCTGCATTAATTAATCCTTTGATATATTTCAAAAATTCTGTTTCATCCTTGTGTCGTCGTTGATTCTCGCTTTCCCATTTCTTTTTTCTTGCACTCAATAAAGCTTGAATAATTTCTCCAGAAAAGTTTACTTTAGTTACTTTATCCGTAATAGAAAGTTCATATGCTATCTGTAAATGTGAAACTGCTGAATCAAAATTTGCTTTCTCTGTTAAGGCTTGTCCTAACATATAATGTCCTTTAACCGATTTTGTGTCAATACCGATAGCAAGATTACAATCTGATATCACATTATCATACTTTCCTAACTTCAAATAACATAATGCGCGGTTTGTATAATAAACTGCATTCCTTGAATTCCTACTTATAGCTTCCGAATATTCCTTCACAGCACTTTCATAATCCTTTTCATTGAAATAAATGTTTCCTTTAGCCTTGTAAGATTCCGCAGACATTTGAGCAATAAAAGTTTAAAGTAAAGAAAAATATCGTTCTACAAAGTTAGTCAGTGCTGTAATATTAACGTTTTTTTTTTTGTTATTGATTAAAATAAAAGAAAATAGAAAATGTTTATAATTTGTAAGGGTGGCAGAGTTAAGAATATTTATTTATATTGCTTAAAGTAATGCTATCAAAACGTAATACAATAACTGCCTCGTGTATAACTTGTCTAACGGATAAGGTCAACGTCCTGTGTGTAGAATAAAATAAATTAAGGGTCTCAAACACAAAACTAAAATAGTCCATATTTATAAGGATTTACCGAGAAACTTTCACCGTAGTTCTTGAAATTTATTATTAAATTTCGATAGATTGTTCTTATTAAAACTTATATTTTTTTTCGGTTTAACGCTTGGAGCTAGACATCAATTCATATCTCACAGCGATGCAAAAGCTCGCCCTACGCATCTTAGGTCGTTTTAGCCGAAAAACTTTCATTCGTAGTGCTTGGAAAAATTTGAACAGTTTAAGTGAGCACGATGAACTAACCGAGGCGTTAGATACGCTAATATCCATGTCCCATGAAGGTATTTGTTATCAATTATTCATTCAGCAATTTTATGAAATGCTACAATTTTTAAAATTTATTTACCTTATAATTCTTTCCCGCTCAATTTATTTAACTATTTCTTTCTAAATATCAATTACATAGAGAATGAATTCATTGAACTCATTACTGTCATTGTAGATGTTCTTTCGGAGGCTCCAATGGCTTCTGCATTTTTATGTCACATTATCGGTAAGAGTATATAAAACCCATTTTTCTTCTGGATTTAATCCAAAAGACTATTTCATTAGGTTTACATATAATTCATAATATAGATAGTGCAGCATTACCTTCAAAAGAAACTTCTCATAAAATTACGACAAGGCTACTGCAGAAACTTAAGCCTGGTTGGTTGATTAATCTTTTTTGATCCATCAATATAATTCTAACTTATTTCTTACGAGGATTATCTAATAGTAATATTAAGTAGGCCTATTATTTTATCTTAAATCTTTAGGTGGCATATACCGATCGAAACCAAAGAAGCGTACACGTGTAAATGCAGCCATAATTTGGAGTGTTTTGGCTGAAAAATTAGCAGGTTAAAGATTGATTCAACTTCTTTGTTAGAGTTTCTTTTAGTGAATGCAAGTATTTACTCTCTAAATATTAGGCGAAATCAGTTTGTCTTTATTCTCGGATAATGTATGTACTACACTGTTGGACTATCTTCAATATGATCATGATGCTAGTGTGCGACTTTTCGCTTTGATTGCTCTTGAAAAATTTGGTATGACGGGACAAAATAAAGAAAAGATTCTTAATTCGGGAAGGGATATTCATAAGATTTTGCAATGCATAGCCAAGGAATTGCATTCGGGTGAAGGTTCAAGTGAAGATATTAATCGTCGAAGACAATTGAAATTCTGTCTAGAATGGGCCTTAAAGAATACTTTTGGTATGTTTATTTATCAAAAGAAATTTTTTAAGCTTTTGTAAATTCGCCGCCCAATATAATTAATATATCTTTTTATTTTTAAAGATTCGGGCAAGGTATGATGTGTTTCGATTCTTATTTGTGTATACATTCATATACGGTTTATATTCTTATATCTTGTATAAAATAATAGGAAGACATGTGTGATTCAGATGAAGGTTCTGTAAATTCCAATAATATAAATGTTATGCTGAACCCATTGGATGCTACAGCCCACTGGAAAATATCACGAAATGGTTTAGAGGTATGTAAAATTGTTATTTATTTATCTGTCCTAGTACAAAAATTAACTCGAGTATGCGCTTTTGCAGATAAGAAATGATAATTCCACATTCGAATCGATACGTGCAACTATGGGTGTATCTTCTGGAAAATGGTTTTATGAAGTAGTATTACTGACTAACGGGATTATGCAGGTTTGTATAAATACAATATGATCAAGATTTAAAGGAAAATATATTAAAAATTTTCTTTGAATTCAATTAGATTGGATATGCAACTAAACGTTGTTTGTTTGGACCTGAAGAAGGTACAGGTGTCGGAGATGATCAGGTTAGTTCCACTTTTTGAATTACTAGGTTGATATTCTATAAATTTTTGCTTGTTAATATTTAAAATGAATTTGAATTTTGAATCAATAGTATGGATTTGCGTTTGATGGATGTAGAAATGTTTTGTGGGTAAGTTTGATTCTCAATAATTATATGTTTATACAAATATACAAAATTTACCTTGTTTATCTTTGTTCATTCTTTAGGCGAATGGAGTGTCTGTACCATATGGCGGAAGCGAATCGTGGAAACCTGGTAATTATTCTTTTCTTTTGAATAACAATAAGTAATTTGTTATTAATTTTATCATGAATAATTTTATAGGTGACGTGGTGGGAGTTTACATGGATGTTAGCTCTGGTTGCGTTCGTTTCTATTTAAATGGAAAAGATTTGGGTGTAGTATACCCTCTCAATCTTGCCCAATTTCGAAAATTGGCAGAAAGTAGTTTACATCCAGCATTATCTTTTACTTCTTATCAACAAGCTATAGTCAATTTTGGGGCTGAAAAATTCCGGTAACTAAATAATTAAATATTTCAGCATTTGTTTTAAAAAAATTTGATGATATATTAATCTTTTCATCTTTACAAAAGATATCCGCCACCACCTTCATTATTTGCTTACCAAACCCTCAATAGTCAAGGACAAATATCATCAGAACTTCGTAATTCAATACAAAAAAGAGTTTGGCGAGCATCACGTTATCGTTCAATGTCCGTAAATCCTTATTGGAAACAACAGTTCGAGTCCACGGAAGAGGATCTTGACACTCAATGCTCAATTTGTTTTGCGACGCCACCTGCTATTGTTTTGGGACCTTGTAATCATGATGGTTTTTGTACTGACTGTGCAAAAATGATGCATTCATGGTATGTATTATGTTCGATTGTAATAGTGTTATAATACTTAAAGATTAAAATATACAGTGGCTGATAATAATTATTGTTTATATAAATATAGTCCATTGTGTAGAACACCGATTTCATATCGAAAGCCAATGAATAATAATACCACTAGTTTACCATCTACTCCTACCAAACTTTCCATTGCATCAACGTCAGCATCGTCTTCACTTTCTGCACCTTCAACAGCAATTGTTTTACCACCGACTCCGCCTCATTCACGTCCTGCTTCGTCCATTACTTCATGGGAGCCTCGTTGTCTGGAGCCATAAAAAAAGATATTTTACTTATAATTATATATAATTATATAATTTTAAATGAACATAATTAATCGATTATTCTTTTTTTTCAAAAAAAAAAAAAATTTTTTTTGGGGTTTAGGCGATGTAAATAATTTGTGTATTGAAAAAAAAAAAATCCTTTTTATTTCCTGATTATGAATAGATATTAACATTTTATTTCACTATTTTATCCTTTTTTTTCCTTTATTATTGTATTTTATTGCTATTATAGCCTTTATTCTCGACTTACAGTTTTTCAACATCAAGATCGAAAAAATACAAAACAAAATAAAAAACAGTAAGAGTTAATTAGAAAGAACTTATATTATAGTCTTTTTTATTTATATATTACTTTGTATATATATACCGTAAAAATTTTTCGATAATAAATTTTATTAGTTTCTTGAAAAGATGTCTTTTTTGAAGAGCCAAGATTTATAACAATATAATTAAAGAAAATTTTGATTAGAAAATATGTAAATTTATTTAAATGTGAATCAGGCCCTCACTTAATTCATTAATTAAATGGATATTCATATATAACTTTAATCAAAAAACATCGTTTATTTATCTAGCAGTAACTATAATTAAAGAATTTGGTTAGACTCAATAAAAAGAAAGGAAATTTAATATATAATAAACTTTATACCCCATGTTCTACGATCCATTGGACATTGTCCACGACTTCCTTCTGTTTGAAGCCATCTTAATAAACAATGCATATGAAATACATGTGTACACTCTCCCCAAACTATATTATAAAAGTTATTAATATTTTAATATTATTAAAAAGAACAATACATTAAAAAATACAAACTTAGTGAACAATCGTCGCCAGGAGTTTTACAGGTAGGACAACAACCGTCAAATGGCACTCTACATATACCACATACTTCTTCGTTAGGTACATCCCACCTCCAAACTGCTACTCCATGCCAACTACAACAAACAATATTCCATTATTTGGTATTTGAATAAAGTAAAGGATCCATTAATATTTAAACGCACCGTTTCACTTTAACTTTCATTTTTTTCTCAAAAAGACAAAAAAAAGGTTATAAAAAATCAAATTCTGTTTATTGGTTGAATTCCGTGTAACAATATATATATATATATTAATCTAACAGATGAACAAAAAGAATAACGATTTTAAAATGACTAAAAGGTCCTCAGGTATAGCAAACTCGAAGACTAAAACTAAACGTCAAGATAAAAGTAAGATTTCTAAAAACAATCGAACAAAGGAATTTAGTCAACAACTTCAAGATGTAGATGTAGCTAGTGAAAATGGAGGAGAGATTCCGACTGGGCAGAAAGAAAGTCAATTTTCTTATGATATAGGTAATTTAGTTGCCACTAATCAACAAGAAATTAATGGTGGTCCTTTCCCTTCTTATGAACCACCTCCTGGATGGAAAAAAATGGAATCAAATGACTTTTCAACATTTGATTTTAAAAACGTTCATAAAGAAGAAAATGAATTATGGTTATTTAAAATTCCTCGAACTGTTTCTAAATCGGATCTTCAAGGGTTAACTCTAAAACTTCCTTTTGGATTATCTCGAGTTCCAACAAAAGTAGCAACATTACAAAAGGCATTACAAGAACATTTACATAAAAAATCTGAACTAGTAGAGTATCATGTTTATGAAATGCCTAATGATGATAACATTTCTCAAGAAAATGAGGTTGCTAAAGAATTTATCCAAGAATTGAGAGCCCCACATGAAACGATCTTCAGACAAATGAAAGAGTTAGAAATATTTTTACCATGCCAAGAAGCGCAAGGTTTACTTCTCTCACATAAAAGACCCACTCGTTATTTTAATATAAGCCGATCTGTTAATCCACCTGATCCAAGTTCAAATATTGATTCAATTTTAGCAAACAAACCAGAGCCTATTCCTCATCCATCAGAAACCTTTATTCCAAGATTTACTGTCTCATTTCCTGATTATTCTAAAAGACACATTATTGAGGCAAGAGAAACCAAAAAAAAATTTAGGAATAGAATGATGAATGAATGGAATTTTCCAAAGTGGCAACAGCAAATAAAAGAGCACGAAGAAATAGCAGAAAGAGCTTTTAAAGAATACCAAAAAAATTGCAAAACATTAGTAAACAAATCGAAAAAAAACTTTGTTAGAGAGGTCGAAGAAAAAGGACAGAAAGTTATAGAAGAAAAACCAAGAAGGCAAAAAAGGAAGTATTCAAATATTTCAACACCGTCATCGAGTGGTGAAAGTGAAAGTGAGAAGCCACTCACGAAAATAAAAATATTGACCGAACTTAAACTTAAACGGAAGAAAATTGAAGAATCGGATACAGATTTAGAGATCTTGGAAGAAGCCGCAGAAGAAGAAGTTGATTTTGTAAAACTTGCTAAAAATCAGATATATCAAAAAGAAAAAGCAGCTAGAGAAGCACAAGAGGCTGAAAAAAGAGCAACCGATACTTGGACTCCTGCACTAGTTAGTTATCCGATATATAATCCACCTGAAACTTGGTGGTCTAAAACTTATAATAAAATCCTTAACGAAACAGAACAAACGAAACTTAGACCGAAATTGGCTAAAAGGAAATATACTTTAGAAGATAGACTGAAATTTTATAAAAAACATGGGCGCGAACCTCCGTTGTATGCAGTACCAAAAACGAGGGGTAAAAGAATTGATATAAATTACGGTGGAATTGAGGGGAATCTCGAAATTCCAAAACCGAGGCAAAAAGTAATATTACCACCTCCACCACCTGGAACAACAGGTCACCTTCGACCTTGCGTCGAATTTATCGATTCATAAAATAATCCTACCAATAGTCATTTTATTTCCAAATTTAGCATATAATTTATTTCGAGTACTATATGTTGTGCGAGTCCTTTCTCCATATGGAAAAAAGTCATGATAACTTTACGCCAGTCAAGTGTTTTGTACACCCATTTTTACATAGTTGTTAAAGTACAAGGGGGAAAAACGATTCATTTTAAATAATAATAAAGACAACAATTTAAGATTGTTAATTTCTTTCTTTCTACAATAATTTGTATATAATTCTTGTTTGTTTAATTGTGTTTTTGTTTCAAACTGAAATATTGTCGGCATTATTGCCGTAACTCTTGGATACCCAAGACGTTATCCTATTTTTTTTTTTATTTATAAAACTGCTTGAGCACAGCTAACAAGAAAGAAGTCATGCTCTCTATTTAATAATTTCACCACACAAAAATTTATTCTGCTAAAAGTTTATTTTATTTTATTTAAAATAGTACTAATTAGTTCGTTTATAGTACTCATAAAATTCAATTTTAACCTAAAGCTTTTTGACAAAGCAAATACTTTCTTTAAATCTATGGCTGATATTGATTATAACGTGCAAATCGGCGATTTACCACCTCCTGTTCCACCAAAAGACGACCTTCGTCCATTGACACCCCCAAAAGATTTTCCAAGGATAAACCTTTTAGGTTCAGCAACAATAGGTCCTTCCACATCTCAAACTTTAGAACTTGAAGAATCAATTTCTGAACCTTCAAATACTTTTCCAGGTACAAAACGAATAAATAGAGGTTCGACAACAAATTTAGATTCTATATTTGTTACCACTTCAAATAACCAATCTTCAGATCATGAACCTCGTAAAAATCCTGTTCGTTCAGATTCAATGTTTACCAAATTTTCTTGGTGGTTAAGTTGGGGAAGATCAAAATCTTCGACAAATTCGCATTCAACTTCTCCTATAATAACAACGCCTATCACAAATACTGGCGCTGGCGCTGACGCTGATTCAACAACAAATTCTAATCAAAATATCCAAAATTCTACGGCCCCTATATTAACAATTAGATCATCATCATCATCATCATCATCATCATCATCACAACCACCACCATCACCACCACCATCATCACCATACTATATTAATCAAGTATCATCAACTGATAATGATGAAGAAGCTCCAAAAGTAAAAAAGTCAATTAGTATAACAAATCTATTTCGTAGACTTAGTTATAAGAGAAAAACGGAAAGGAAAGAAAATAGCAGCTCAACAGTAGTTGAAGAAGCGACTCAACGTAATTCTAATAATTTCTCGACTGTCCCAACTCCAAAATCACCGCGTCGAAAATACAATTTTGGTTCGTTTATTGAAAGACTTACAGGACGACAATTTTTTACATCAGAACAGCGTGAAAGCGATAATAAATCCACTGAACCAATATCACAAACAAATTCAACGGAAAATAACATTGATGCGAATAAAATTAAGAAAATTGATAATAAATTAAAACAAAAAGAACTAGTCGTTGAAACTCAAGATCTTACGGCTTCATCTAACACTTTATGCCCAGATGAATCTTCAGTTTCAACACAACGATCAACACAATCTACTGCAGCTGAAACTTTGGATTCGCGTAATAAAGATGACAATCTTGAAAATTTGGACTTTATTAATATGGAGATTGATGTAGTTTCTCCTTTAAGACATTCAATTGCTAAATCGTCGAATTCTTCGGAACGTGCTGATGATGACACGATTAAAGGCGTTTCTGGAACAATTCGACACAGCAGGATCTTTGATATATTTACAGCAAAAAAAGACAATTCTCGAGCAAGTATTGTAAATATTAATCAAATGACGAATGGTGTTTCTTCACGTCATACTAGAATAAATTCTAATAATATGAAAGAATCCTTTTTTGTAAATAATAATAATAATAATTCAACTAATATGATTTCACAATTTTCTCCAATTAAGAATTCTTCTCCTCTAAGTTCGAATTCATATAAGCCATATAATACAGATAATAATATTAAAGAATCCGAAATGGAAAATAAGAACATAACAACAAGAGAAGTAATAGGTGACAAAACAAAAGTTGACAAATCACCATTACCTTTACGTTTATTTAAGAAAAAATTTTATAAAACTCTTCGGCCTTCTAATTCCGATTCTGATTTCGAAAATACCAAAAGAATTATTAAAAGTGAAGAAACTTTGAACACTATTCCAATCATTTCTTCTCCGCTTATTGCAAACGATTATGAATATGGGTCAACAAATGAACTTCTTCAGGTAAATAATAACAATTTACATCTCGAGGAAGAATCAGAAGATAGTGATAGTGATAAAGATTTGGATGATATCATGACATTAGATGATGGAGTTGAAGGAGATGTTTCAGCCACTCAATCACAAGCGCCAGAATCTAGTCTTTACACAGGATCTGAAAATGAAGTATCATCTCATAATAAACCATTGTCTCGTATGTCGTCATTTGCTAAATCTTTTAATTCGGAAGATCCATCTGCATTTAGTACGACATTTTCCGATACACAATTTAATGATTCTAAGTTAGATTGGCCGATGGAATCAGCTTGGGATGTTATCTTAAATAGTGCGCAAGAAACAACAAAAGATAACAAAGGTCCAGCTAGATTAAGTAATAATCGTTTATCGTATATTCCTAATCATTTCTTTGAAGGACTTCATAATTTAAAGGAATTATATCTTGACAGAAATTCACTCCGAGATTTACCTGAAGAACTTTTGAAACTGACAAAATTAGAAATATTAGATTTAAGTAACAATTGTATATCCGAATTTCATCCAAGATTAAAATTTAGAAGAATGAGAAATTTAAGACGACTTAATTTAGATAATAATGTATTATCTGATATAACTAGCATAACAAAATTAAAGACTCTTAGAGAATTAAGAGCAAATAACAATTTATTAGGAAGTATGACAACGGACATTTCAAAATTGACTAAATTAAGACTTTTATATTTGGACAATAATCAACTCATAAGCCTTCCAGATTCAATTGGGCGATTAAAATCTTTATGTGTGTTAAGATTAAACAACAATAATATAGAAAGTTTACCAGATGCAATTTGTTCATTACATCAGTTACAAGTTTTGGAATTGAGAGCAAATTTGTTAAGTTCATTACCAGAAAGTATAAAAGAATTGGAAAATTTAGCTAAACTGGACATTTCCAATAACAAACTTACATCACTTCCTAATGAATTGGTAAAATGTAATAGGTTAACACATTTAAATGCTCATAATAATTTACTTGAATCAATTCCAGCTAAATTTGGACAACTTTCAAGATTATTAACATTAAATTTACGAGAAAATCGATTAATTAATCTACCAGCTGATATTGGAAAATTAACGTCATTAACAGAATTGGATTTATCACATAATGAATTAGTTGTTCTACCTGAAGATTTAGGAAAATTAACGAAACTCACAGAAATTAAACTTAATAATAATCCATCATTATTGGCAGTTCCTGATTCATTCCGAAAACTTGTTCTTACAAGAAAAATTCATTTACAACATTGCAGTCTCAGTCAAATTCCGTTTGAAATGGGAGTCGTTTATAATCAACTCACTTATGTTAATTTATCTTATAATCATTTTGATACTATGCCAAACCTTCAAGGAATGGATCATGTGATAAGTTTTAATATATCAAATAATCGTATTAATGACGTAACCGAACAAATTGATCAATTGGAGATATTGCGTGAATTATATGTTGTTAATAATAAACTAACTCATCTTCCAAGTACAATTGGACGTCTCAAAAAACTTGAGATTATGGATGTTTCTGAGAATATATTAGTAGATTTGCCGTTATCGATTGGAGACTGTGCTAGTTTGCGTGAATTAAGATTAAGAGGAAATTCTATAAAAACATTACCAATTACATTAGGAAAACTAACAAATTTAAATGTATTTTATATTGGACAATGGCCATTAAGTGGATTTAGTGTAACGCAGGATGATAATAGGAATCAAAATATAAAAATTAGTTCCAAAATTCCACATCATGTTGAAAGAAATCTTTTATGGAGGATGCATGATTCAATACTTAAAAGATTACGAGATATTGATAATAATGATGGAGCTTCAGAATTTTTACGGAGTCCTTCGAATGAATCAAATAATTCACAAGACGTCACCAGTCATCCACCATCTCCTTCGCCGAGTCCTCCTTTATCAAGAGACGATGCTATATTGAAAATGGCCGTGCTAAAAGGCGTTTATGATCAAATTATGAGAGACATGCGCAGTAATGATTATGACAAGGAATCAAGTGGCGATGACACAACTGAATTTCCTGGTGAAATTGGGAAGAAGAAGAAATTTGCCAAATTAAAGGATTTCAAATTTCTCAAAATAGGTGACAAACAATAATATTAATAAATATTGTGATTATATTTATTATTTTATAAGTAGGAATAGTAATTCTTTGTAATATAGTTTTAATTATTCACAAAAATTAATATTAAAAAAAAAGAACTGTGAATTTGTAACTAAAATTACAATTTTCTGCTCAAAACATACGCATCGGGAGGTGATATTTTTTTATAATATCCTTCCACCGTAGCGACAATTTCAAAATCATATTTTTTATAAAAAGCTAAAGCCTCTTCATTTGATGTTTGAACATGAAGATAAATTTCGACGAATTTTGGATGTTGTGCGGGTAATGTAGCATGTTGTAAAATATGCGTTAACAATTTTGTGCCTATCCCAAGGTTACGGTAAGGTGCTAAAACGCCCAATGTCATAATATAAAGTTTTGCTTGATCGGATGTTGTACCTTGATTTATTTGTTCTTTACGACAGCAAACCGCTCCAACACAACAATCATTGAAATAAGCTACAGAAATGATGCGAATTTAATTAATAATATTATAAATATATAAAATACATACGGTTGAATTATCATTATTAATTACCGAATTTAGCGAATTCGCCAACTTCCAAAACATCTTTATAAAATTTTTCGCTATAATTAACAGGAAAAAGGACTGTATTTAATTTCTTTAATTGACCTAAGTTATTGGGTGTAATTTCTCCGAGTGCTATACGGTGGGCAGTATTTCGTTTTGGTACTTTGCTGTTCTTTATTGTTTCTGTTGAAGTTACCATAGTAACGCTTTAAGGTTGAATCGTTTGTTACTGTTTCTTTTGTTGCGCTTGTTGATTATGATCAGCAATCAGGTGTTTTTTTTTTAGATAAATCAAAAATCTATTTATTTTATTTATTAACAGAATTGTAGAAAATAATAAACATAGATATGTCTTCAAATCTTGATGCCAATGTCCCCACAGAACTTTATTCCTTAATTTTTCAATTTTTAAAAGATACAGGGCTTTCACAGACAGCTAAAATTTTTAAAAAAGAAATAAATAAGGTATGATAGGGAAACAGTTATTTAAAAATTGTAAATACATAATATTTATTAACAGTTATTTATTTAGTCTATAAAAGATATAAATCAAAAACATGGTCTAGTCGAAATTTTCAAGTCTTATAATTCTCTTATAGGGTAATATATAAGCATCAGTATTGCAGTATCGCTATTTAAATTTCTTTACTAAAATTTAATTGATTTATCATTAATAGAAACATTGAAGATAAAGCAGAGTCTGATGATTCAACATCTTCGTCGAGTTCTGAAAGTAGCTCGTAAGTACGTCAACTTAAAATTTATAGAATTCAGTAAAATAACATCTTTCTGAAAATTGATATAGTAATGATGAAGAGAATGAGAGTAGCAATGAATCATCATTGATTTCATCTGATAATTTGGATGAATCTTCTGATGAGGAGGTAAAAAACGATGATAAAGTGGAAGATAGTTCTTCGAGCGAAGATGATGACGATACTTCTTCAATCGGAGGGGAAAATACTTCAAATCCCGTTAAAGAATCGAATAGCTCAGATTCATCATCTGAAGAAAGTGAAAGTGAACAAAATGCTAAAGTACAAAATATAAATGAAGGTTCACATTCTTCTAATGAACCATCTGACGAAAGTTCATCATCGAATAATAGTTCAAGCGATGAAGAAAACAATAATATGGAAATTCGTCCCGGCGAAGACAAGGAACATACCCAAGACAGTAAGGAAACCAGTAGTAACAGCAGCAGCAGTGACAATGAATCAGAAGAAGGCGATAGTGAATCTGAGAATGAAAGTGAAACGGAGAATACACAAATCAACATCATTATAAGTTCTTCAGAAAATCATTTATCTGATGAAGAAAACAGAGATAAATTATCTCACAGTAAGAGTAAAGTAACAAATTTTGAAATATATAAATCGGAAACAAGTGATCAAAATATTTCATCATATAAAATAAATGAACAAAATGGTATTTCTTTAACTAATGGAGATAGATTCAAACATAAACTTGACTCAAATAATGACACTTACGACACACGACCTTCTAAAAAAGTAAATTCGAATTTAAGGTAATTAAATAAAAAAGGAATTACAAATGCTATTTAATCTAATCTCTTCTTTTAAAATAACAGTTCAACTTATGTTACAACTAGTGTACATTTTAAACCAAGATCGGTCATTAAAAGTCAGAGAAAAAATAATAAATCGAATAAAGTAAGCAATTATATTTTAAATATTTGAGTATACAGTATATTTTCTAATTTCATTAGGAGAGTTTATATTAAACAATTCGTTAAACAGACGGAGAACAAAAGTAACGGCAATGGCAATACATATAATCGTAGAATAAATCCTGAAAAAGTAGAATTTCTTGATGAACGTCTAAAAGACAACAGCTTTCTGGCTAAAGTATTATTCGTTAGTTATTTGTATTTTTGCTTTAATTGTATGTTAACAATTATATCTATTAATAATTCTTTAGGACGGTGCTATTGACTCTTATGGTTATAGGGCTCACAATGATTTATTTGCTATTCGAGGTAAAGATTTTCGTGCGCAAAAAACTAAAAAGAAAAGAGGATCTTATCGTGGAGGGAAGATTGATTTTGAATCACATTCTATCAAATTTGCTGTGGACGATTGAAAAGTTTGTTTTAATGTTATATTAATAAATATTTTTTTTTAAATAATGAAATTTAAATTTTATAATTTTATTCAAGCCCAAATTTTACTAAACATATAAACATTTATATAATAGAGCTCTTAATATTATTGTACAATAGTTTTATGAATAAATTTTTATAATATTTCAAATGAAGAATGAACAATATTTCTAAGAATACTACTACTAACGAAAAGAATTACAATTTCATTGCAATAAGAGCAAAACCAGTAAAAATACAAATTATGATATCTAACTATTGAAAGATTTATTTAGAATATTACTAACACTAAATAATTTCAATTATTGATAATAAACTGGATGATGATAATAATAATAGACACTATCATTTTCTGGTACAGTAGTTGAAGGTTGAGGTATAAATGAAGAAGGTTTAACGGAATTATCATTTGTATCTTTCAACTCTGGAGTTGTATGAGCTCCAGGATAGTAGTAATAATACATATTAGGATCGTAATAATAAACCATTCCATTACTCTCAGTACCATAAGGAACAGGAACAGGAGGGATAGATGTTGATTGTGGTAAATTATTTTCAGATAAAAGATTATTACTTAATCCTTGGGATACATTATCCATATAATATGTAATTGGCGTTTCTGGTTTTTGTGGAGAGCAATTATCTGGCGAGTCCTCGTTGGAAATGGAATTTTCATCAGAAAGAGCAAGTGCTCTCGGTTGGAAAGGCGGTGCAAAGACAGCTATTACAAACATTTATATATATACATATGCATATACATACACACATACTCTATTAATAAATGATATTTTCTTGTAATTCTAAATTATATATACAGATGTATATTACGTTTATTCTAGCTAAACTAGCTTTTAAGAATTAGAAAATCTCTTCGTCTTGATGACGAAACAAAACATACAACATTAATTTATTGTAACGTAATAATTCATTAAAAACACAAACCTGAAGGTGGAATTTCGCTTGTTCGAGAATTATTTGGTATCCCGCTCACTGATGGGTCATTTGTTTGGGCTGGTTGAGTTATTGAGAAAGAAGCTGCTCTTCTAGTTGAATACCTTTTAGATGCCTGATTAATTTGAACTCGATCTTTGTCTATCAATGTTGAAGGCAAGGATCCAATGATATCAGATTGATTATTATTAATAGATAAATCGTTAAAGCTCGATGTAACATTGTTTATTGATTGTAAAGTAGAATGAGTTGCGTTATCTTCAATTGCTTTTTTATTTTGAGAATCAAAATTATTTTCCACTCCGAAATTTTCATCCGATTTTTCATAAACCCTCTTTTGTTCTTTTATTGGGGATCCCGGCTCCATTCTCTCCTCTGTATGCGAACCTGACGTAATATCTACACGAGATGTAGCATCTGTTGGGTCTTGTACTAGTTCCACCTTTTCAATTTGATATTCTGCAATTGTATTTTTATTATCTTCAAATTCATTTTCATGACATTCTTGTTGTCCAGTGTTATGTACAACATGAGAGCCTTTAATATTGTCCACGTCATCATTATTCGAATGTTGTTTTTTAGAATTTTTGTCTTGATTTATACTATGTTTTCCATCAGTCTCAGCATGGTTAGAATTAAAAGAGTGATCTCGATTTAAACTTGAACGCATATAATGTCTGCTACTATAACCTCTTCCGCGAAATCCGTTCCTGCCTTTTCCTGCGAAAGATTTACTATCACTGAATCGAGATGTTGAAGTTACGTTTCTACTGTTGCTATTATATGAATTTTCTGATCTACTTTCACGTATACTTGATTTATGATTATTGAAATTATTAGAATTAATATTCCCTCTCTTATTCTTTGCAGACAAGAACATCCCTCTTGATCTAGATTGTTCTTCAAATGAATTCCTTCTCTTTCTAATTGAATTCGAGGGGCGTGAATAATTAGACTTTGGAGGTGTAATATTATTATGGAAACGCCGAGGTGCCTTTCAGTAAAAATTGAAATGATAAAGAATGTAATAAGGTAAACTATTGTAAAAAAAAAACAATATAATGTGTTAGTACAAAATATTTATCAAATACCGGAGGAACAAATTCACGGCGATGCTGTATTCTACGTTGAAATTCCTTTCTACGTCTTTCTTCGTCTTCGATCTTCATCAATTCTTCAAATCCGTCGTGATCCCATCGATCTCTCGGGGAAGAATTTCCCCATACACCTTTACCTCTACAAATAAGCAATTAAAGGAAAACAAAAATTTCGATACTCAACCTTTTTATAAAATTGTTTTAGTTGGTAAATAATATTTTTAAATACCTAGAAACGAATGGTGATTTACGATAATTTGAATCAAAGTCATCTTTAAGCTCATCCTTAATGAATCTATCATCATGTCCCCAGAATTCACCGAGATGAGGCACGAACGCGGGATCTTCTGCTAACTTTTTACGATATTCTTGCCTTGCTAATTCTTTCTTTTGCCAACCTGATATTTCGGGAACACTGGCAGAATTCTGAGAATTATTCTGCTTTTCATATTGTGCCTCATTCTCGTCTCCCGAATGACTTTGTAACTCTTCATCGCCATCTGTTGAACTAATACCGTCATCAACATCAGAATTTTTAATAGCAGTAATAGAATTATTTTCTCCCTGTTTGATTTCCAGTTGATCCTCAACCTTTAGTTTTTGTTTGCTGGTAGATATTGGTTGTTTGATTCCTTTTGACCTTGTAACAATATCAGAAATGTCTTCACTTGAAGTTGTGATTGTATCTTCAACTAAAGAGTTAGTGTCCTCATGAACGGAACTTGTGTCTTTTTCTTTTGAAAGAATTAACTCTTCTCTCGTTGTGTTTGATTCCTCTTTGATAATACTCGTTTCTTCATGTGTTTCTTCTTCACCTTCACTGTGAGAAACTTCACTTTCTACATCAGAATCTTCACAGCTTGCCTCTGAATCAGAGATATCGCTAAGTTCAAGTACTCCACGAGTATCATCGAATTCTTCCTCGTCTTCACTATGAACATCAACAGGAACTTCACGTCTCCTTAAGCGCTTAAGCTTAGACATTTATATATCGATATATGAAATAGGTATGTATTTACTTAAGAAAAGAATTAAAAGAACAAATGTTAAATAAAATCCGGAGTTTTACTGTTTTCTTTTGTCCTTCCGCACATACCATAAAAATATAATTATGAACCAAACGTACGGACAGACGGACAGACGACTGCTTATTGGGTATATCATTGGGTATATATAGATGAGATGTTATTTTGAAATCATGTGAATCCAAAATTTTGATTTTTGGGTTCGTCCATATTTAGATATTTGATCACAGCACTGAAAAAAATTTTACATATTCCTTTTTCTGAAAAGAGTTCAAGGAATCAAAAAAAAATTCAAGTCGATGCTAATCGAGACAAAAGTTCTATTGGTAGTAAAATTGACACAAAGTTTAAAAAACCAGAAATGAAAAGAAAAAGAAATGAAAAAGAGATTAGCTCTTCAAATAGTTCAATTAAGGTAATAGTTACTGAAAAAAATATTTGTAGGAAAAAAAAAAGGAAAAATAAGGAGGATGCGGTAAGAGTAACCAATGATATGGATGATTTATCTAAAAAGAGTAAAGGAGGAGAGAGCGAAAAAGAAAAGAAAAAGGATAAAAAACATAAAGAACATCATAATGTGAAATTTTCTAAAAAGAGAAAGGCGATTACCAATGACGATGATTCCGTCTTTGTAAATGGATCAAAAATGGAAAGAACTTTAAACGAAGTGGATTCAGTATCACAATCTGTTGTGGACGAATTCTATAGAAAAAATGAAATTAAAATCACTGGCGACTCAGTATTTAAACCAATCATGTCATTTACACAATTAAATATAGACGAAAGTATTAAAGGTATTTTAAACAAATTCGAAAAGCCAACGCCTATCCAAGCAAGCTGTTGGCCAATTTGTCTAAGCGGCAGGGATGTAATCGGTATTGCAGAAACTGGGTTAGTATATATAAAACAAAAATAAAAATTTTAATAATTGATCACAAATGTAAAACTTCTTTCATATGACCATAATTGTTAGTTCTGGAAAGACTCTTGCGTTTACAGTGCCTGCTTTGAAGCATATCAAAAGCTTATCTCATATTCCATTAATCAATAAACCATTGATTCTTGCGATTGCGCCAACACGGGAACTAGCAATGCAAATACAAGTACAATGTGAAGAATTTGATTCAGTTTGTGGTATTAGAAGTGTTTGTATCTATGGAGGTGGTTCTAAGGAAGATCAACGTAAAGTGTTACGTAAAGGTGTTCATATTGTGGTGGCCACCCCTGGTCGCTTACTTGATTTTATTAATGAGGGCATTTGTGATATCAGTAATGTCTCTTACCTTGTATTGGACGAAGGTAAATTTTAATAAATTGCTTCATTTATATTATGATTTTTTTAAAACTTTTTTTTTTTTTTTGTTTATATTTAGCGGATCGTATGCTTGACAAAGGGTTTGAAAATGAAATTCGACAGATTATTGTCAAAACCCGTAAAAATCGTCAAACTGTTATGTTTTCTGCAACATGGCCTGAATCAGTGCGCAAATTGGCTAATGATTTCTTGAATAATCCAATGAAAGTCGCAATTGGTTCTCCCGATTTGTCTGCAAATAATAATGTCACACAGATAGTTGAAGTAATCGATAATCCTATGGACAAGGATCGTCGTTTACTAAATCTTCTTGAACAATATCATAAAAATAAAAATAGAGTTTTGGTATTTGTTCTTTATAAAAAAGAAGTTCCACGTATCGAAAATTTGTTAGCAAATCACGGTTATAAATTTAAATCGATCCATGGAGATAAAAGCCAACTCCAGCGCATAGAAACATTAAAGGGTTTTAAGGATGGACTTTATCCTCTTTTGATAGCTACCGATGTTGTTGCTAGAGGTATAGATGTTCCTAATATAGAATATGTGATTAATTATACTTTTCCATTAACTATAGAAGATTATGTTCATCGTATTGGTAGAACTGGGCGTGCTGGTAACAAGGTAAAGGAATATAATTTTTTCATCTTATTCTTCCCACTTGACTAAGCTATGAATTATTTTTATAGGGTATTTCTCATACTCTTTTTACTCCACATGATAAAGCACATTCTGGAGAACTTATAAATGTTCTTCGTCAGGCTAATCAGAAAGTACCAGACTCTTTATTAAAATTTGGTAGCGGTGTTAAAAAGAAGGAACATAAAATGTATGGTGCTTTTTTTAAAGAAATTGATCTTAGTTTAAAACCTACAAAAATTAAATTTGAAGATTAGTATAATATTTATCGCACGGAGTTTGGTATATATTTCTTTACTTATGTAACAAATAGTTCTATCTAGTTAGATTACAAATAAAACTAATAAAAAAATTTGGTCGCAATTAGTCACGTCATACATATTAAGATAATTTAAAGATCATGGGGTTTGCAAGTACTAACAAGTAATTAATCTACAAAGAAAATTTTATTAATGTTGCAGTAAGATTCAAACTGGTTTATCAAATAAATCCAGTATGCTGAATAAAAATTTTTACTTACAATAATTTCTTTTTAAATACTATATATAATACTTTTGGTAATATCTAACAACTATTTATAATAGGGAATACGTAAATACGTAACGTCAAAATATTAACCCGTTATTACCACTAATTTTGTATATATATATATTTTTTTTTGAAATTCACGAAAATTTACAGGTATATAAAATATAACTAAAAGAAAAGAACTAAATTATGTGCAAAAAAGTAAGGTATATATATTATTTTTATCACAATCTTTTGTGTTAATGTCTTTAACGATTGTGCGTATATAAATCTTTTTACAAAAGGGTTACCCCGCACATCGCTTTTTTTTATAATTTTTTTAAAAAAAATCAATATATTCATCAAGACAAGCAAGACAAGCGGGATTATTTAGAAACGCCCGCGGGGAGCTTTACCGTTGTTACGGCGCACACGACGCTCTTCTGTGTTTACGGTTTCACCGCCAACATCAACCGTGTGTGCTTCAAGCGCGCGCCGATACGATTCGGCGTTGTTATATTCAACGAACGCACAAGACTATTAAAAATTATATTACTATCCATTAATTTTTGTAACAAAGTAATAAAATTTTGCATTAGTATTATTATATTCTTACCTTGGTATGTACTACGTCAAGATGTTTAACATGGCCAAAGGCCGCGAAGGCTGCTTTGAGCTGTTCATAAGACATTGAGGAAGTGACCCCTTTTACGTATATTGAGAGACTTGTGTCTGTTTATATTAAAAAAAAAAAAAGAATTAGAAATAAAACTCGTATAGGAAATATAGTATATTGTATGTAAAATCATACCGCTATTGCGACGATTATTGTTTTTTTGCCCTTCCGAACGGCGATCACGTATGTCCCGCATTTGTTGGGACTGAGCATGTGGGACAGATTTTGCGGAAACTGAAGCAACCACGCCTTTTGCTTCAGCCAATGCATTACTACTCCATCTCTCTGATTCATTGGCAGCCAAGCTTGCCCAAGTTTTTTTTGTTGACAATTGCGCTTGTGGAATATGTTTATCAGATAATTTTTCGTCATGTATTTCAGGGTCATTCGCTCCAGTAGCGACGTCATCCTTAGGAACATTTTGCACATTTTTCTTCTTGTCAGCTTGTGTTGTGGTATTTACCTTATTTACCTGTTGTTTAGAATGTCCTTTACTATTTACAACGGGTGGTTGAGAATGATGAGAAAGAACATTTACACCAGGTGACTCCGGCCGAGATACTGGTTTGTTTCCTTTACTGTTAGACTGAAATCCCGTCATTGGAGTTTGTCTATTATTATCATCCTCGGATGATGATTTTTGTCCGTTTAGTGATATCTGAATATTATCTGTTGACGATCTTGGAGAATGATTATCTGCCTGTGACTGCATATCATTGTTAAGTGATTTAGGGATGCTTGGCACAACCTGAACATTAGCCTGTGATTGTGGGGTAACACTAACTGCTGGAGACTGAGTGGGTATTTGCTTGGGAATAGTCGCAGGATGCCAAGTTTTATCCTGTGTGACTGGTGGTGATTGCACTCCAATAGTAAGAGATACGACATTATTTTGTGTTGATGGAACTTGACCAACCTCTTGTGATATCGGCGATTGTTCAATTACTTGTTTCGAAATAATCGCAGATTGTCGTCCATTATCCTGTTCAACAGAAGATGATGTTGATATGCTAGAAGAAGATATAACATTGGTTATTGTAGACTGGCCATCATTTCCCAGTGATGTCTGAGATTCGATATTCGCTGAAACAGTAACTGGTTCTTTCTTAATCACAATCACAGGTGGTTGTTGTATGTTAGTTGAGAACCCAGGTGTTGATTGAGGTCCGTTCGGATAAGTTTGAATTGATTGGACGGAAAGAACTTGACCATTTACATGTTCTTCCTGTGACATGCTTACTACTAAAGTTGTAGCAGATTCTTGCTTGTTACCAGTTTGTCCATTATGGTTTAGCATAATAGGTAATGAAGGTTCGTTTTGAACAGATTGTACATTGACCATCGAATTTGAAGTTTGCAAATTTGTATTAAGCATGATAGATGCTGAGGCGGGTGATCGAGTATTATTATCAACAAAGGGATCGATAACTTCCCCATTAACAGGAACTGTTTGTAAAAGAGCTTCGTTTTCCTTTGAAGATGGGACCGATATATTCCCATCCATAGATCTTGAGGTAACCTGAGCGGATTCTGTAATAGTCGTATTTAGAGGCGAATTAGATTGGCCTGCTGGATCAACTCGAGCGTTTATTGGTTCTTCAACCAGTGTCCCAGTAGGTGAGGCAGATGCTCCAGCTTCCTCTTCTCCGTTATATATTTCAATATCATCGTCTGATAGGAATCGAATGATATCATTCAACACATAATAGCCGTTTGTCACGTTTGGCTGTACGTCGAGAAAAAAGGTTTGAGCAAATCTTCGCGCAACTTCGTTACGATTGCTTATTTCGCCTAATACTTGAATTAATATTCCACCGTTAATAGATGCTTGGCTATCAACATTAGTAACGAGGACCCGACAGTTTTCCAAGTTTAAGCCTTGGAACTTTTCTTTGATTTCCTACCAAAAATTTACAAAAAAATAAAATAATATAAAATATCAGTCAGTAAAAAATGACTAACTATTCATAATGAGATTTTAAATACAAATTTAGAAATTATAAAGTATGTCAATCTCATTTAATGTGACAGATCTAACAAATTTGCTCACATATAAAAAGAAATCAATTTATACTAACCTTCTCTCCCTGAGAAGGAGTCACAGTCTCACCTTCCGTACCGTGGATGAGGGTTGATTTTTGCCCGTAAAAGCAGTGGAGACGACTTGGATCTTTGTTCAAAAAAGTATAGTATTCGTGAACGAAACACCAACCCACTTCTGAGGCAGGCATTTTATGGCCAGAAGGCACCCCATTACTGCCAGCTTGTGTAGTTTGTGTGTTCGTTGTTGTAGTATTATTTGCGTTTGAAATTGTTGTAGACGCTGAAGCGGCCATAGTTTGCTGTAAAGGTTAAGTTTCTTTAAGTAAGCTTTTGAAGACTTGAACGGACGGGAAAATACCACAAGAAAAAATGAGGTCGATTTGTGGCTTTTTTATATTAAAAAAAATTGGGGATTAGTTCTAGCGCCCTCAAATTATTAATTCTGGTTATTCTGATTGGTTAAAGCATTAGTTAAATTTCAAATCAAATTTCAAAAAAAAAAATTTGAATTTCGAAACAATGGCATATTTCCAATTTTGGAGTTTACTAATGTGAACAATAACACTAAAAAGAAACATAGTCAAACTTTACAGTCCAAGTCATTATAATAATATTATATTTAGGAATGTTATATATATATATCGTAGCTTTTTATTTAAATAAACTTTACTTTTTCAAAAACATATTATTTTTTCAGATTTGTAATATTGCAATATACAGTTATCTCAATATTGTTTTCCTTTATAATCATCTCTTGTTTAATTAATTACGTTTTTCTTATAAAATTTTTTATAATTTATATAATATAAAAAAATCAGAAAATTTTTAATGTAAAAGAAAATGGTATATATAAATCTATGGATTTTAATAATATCTAGTATAAATATTAACCAACAATTTATTATAACTAATTAATTTCAATATATATTAAATGATATAAAATTAAAAAATTAGTAAAAAAATTTTTTTTATATTTTATTCTATTAATCTAATTCTAATTAAAATATAAAAACTTTCTTTTACATAAAAAAAGTTCTATTTTCTATTGATATTATTATTTTAAAAATCTAATTTTATTTAAAATTATATATAAATATTTTTCTGATTATAATACAAGTTTTTAAATATATATTATTTATAGTAAAAATTTGAATTATAAATTTAATAATACAAAATTAATTCTTTGAAATTTGTAAAATATCAAGTAGTATTAGATTGAATCAGATTGGACATAGTCTGATTAATGATTTAAATACTGATTTTAATTTTTTACTAAACTAGAACCAGATGTCCTTTCTTATTTATTTGCAATATGTTCTAATTTAGCAATCTGTAAACAAGAATTTTTGACTTTAGGATAGTTATTTCATAAATATTACTTAAATCTTAATATGAATAAACTAGAATCCATATGTAAAATAGCTTTATATTGAAAATCTAATTTAAAAACTGAATTTGGATTTTATGGAATTGATCAAAAAAAAAATACTTATTTTAGTAATAATGAGATCAATATACATATTGCAAAAGCATTTGCAGTAGATGATAAGAAATATGATAATAAATAAACTTTTACTCAAAAATTAATTACAAATAGTAAAATAATATTTGAAAACAATTGTCATATAGTAATTTAAAAGTCTATAAATTAATAAATTTATTAATTTATCATATAATTTAATTACTAATACAATTAGCAATATTTTAAGAAATATATTAGATGATTTAGATAAAATAATATGAAAAATAATAAAGTTAATAATGGTAATGATAAGAAAACTAAAAAAAATAATTTTGATTATAATATAGATGATATATTAGGTATAGGAAATGATAATAATTATAATGATAATGAGGAAAAATAATAAGAATGCAATTATTATAATGATTAATTAATTATTTGTTCAATAAAAATTAATTCTAATATCATGTAATTTAAATAATATGATATTATTACCTATTTAGAAAATATATATTGGGTGTCTTCACAAAATGCGTGATTGAAATTATAATTGAGATTAAAGGTTAATCTGATTTCACAAAAAATGTGATTAAGATTAAGGTTAATCTCAAGCTGATCATGATTGAAATTACATATGAAATTTCAATCTTGCTCACTGAGTAAGATTAAGAATAAAAAAATTAACTACCCACAAATTCCTTCTTTTTTTTATATATTTTCCCTAATTGTAATATGCATTTATTTAATTTAAATACATTTTTATGGTTATTTCAACTGCAAAACATGATACGCGAAACTTTTTAAGTTTATTTTCTTCATTTAAATACAAAATACATACAAAATTTTAAATTCACTTCTATAAAAAAAAATAGGTAAATCCAAGAAAGAAAAAACTCCAAGAACAAAATGGAGTGAAAATGCTATAAAAGCATTATTGTCTTTTCTTCTTAAAAATAAAAATAAGTTTGAAGAGTTAAAGTATACACGTGGCGTAACTTCTAAACCAAGAAATGTTCAACTATGAAAAGATGCTGAAGTTTTCCTTTTAACATTTAACTTTGAACTGGTTTATAGCAATATTCAAATTGCTAATAAATGGAAAAATCTTGTAGATAACTATAAGGTCTTTTTTAAATAAAATAAAAAAAAATGTATCAAATCTTTTCAATTATTAATTTTGATTTTTTTTTTAATTTAAGGCACAACTTGCAGAGTCAAAGAAAAGTGGTNGTCCTNCAGTTACTATTCAATATAAAGAAGAGATTGAAGCTATTTTGGATAAAAATAGGCCTACATTAAACCCAAAATCTTATATTGACTCTTCTAATTCTCCATCAAGAAAGAAAGGAGATCTTAATATTCAAGAAAGTCTAACAGAAAAGAANCAAATGGAAACTCCATGTGTGATTCCTAAAATTGGTAGNANGTATAAAAATAAACATGAAAATAATGATGCAGATATTGATCTAGATGGTCAAAGTAAAAAAAAATCCAAAAAGCATNATGGAAATAATTTAGGAAACATTCTTCAAAGTTGGATTAAACAGCAAGAAATTAGACAAGCAGAACTTGAAAAAAGAAGAGAAGAAAAAGAAAAAAGAGAGCAAGAACAAAGACTAGAATTACTCCATATGAAGCAGCAATCAGATGTGATGCTGTTTGGTATTTTGAATAATCTCTCAAACAGTTTAAATTCTTTGCATAAGAAGCAAAATCAAGTGAATCAAGTAAATCAAGGTAAATTGATTTCAAAATTCTGATATATGCACGCATGCGCGCATATGCACATGGACGCGTAATATGACATGTAATATGATTTTGAACTTTTATTAAATTTATTTTTTAATTTACAGATGATTTAGAATTTCCTGAATTTGAATATAATGAATAATTAGTAATGTAATTCTTTTGTAATTCTTTTTGTAATTGATCATTTATAACAATAAAGAAATTANAAATTTCTAGCAAAATTTATTATTGGTATCTTCTCATATTTCTTTGATTCCATAAAAAATTACATATTGAATTTCTAATTGCATTACCTTCAGATGTTTCAGTAGCATTTAATTTCCCATTTACATCAGTTCCTATTTCATGATATTGCTCTTCTGGTGGTAAAAAATCACATCTTTCTTCACAAATATTATGCAATATACAACAAGTAGTTATAATATGTGATACTATTTCAAATGAAACTTCTAACTTGTTAAGAAGACATCTCCATCTACCCTTTAATAAACCAAAAGCTTGTTCTACTTTAATTCTTGTCTGTGAATATTTATAATTAAAATATGTTTATTCTTGGGTTAATCCTTTACCAATATCTTTATATGACACTATCAGCCAACTAAGGTTTGGATATNNCNCATCACCTAAAATATATTTATTATTAAAAGGANTTGTTGTTAAATGATTTTGATTATTAAATTTATCATAAAGATTGGAATTTACTAAAATTCTACTATCATGTATAGAACCTGGCCAACCAACACATATATNCAAAAANTTTTTTTTATGATCAACTACTGCTTNTAAAANAATAGAATAAAATCCCTTTCTGTTAAAATAATCAACAGGAAACAAATGAGGTGCTTTAATTGGTATGTGACTACNATCAATANTGCCAATTACATTNGAAATATTTCCAATTCTTTTGAATCCATTTGTAACTCTATTGATTTCTAATTCTGTAGTTGGAAAAATAATTTTTTCAGTTAAAAATTTGGAAATTATTGCATCAAAAAATTGTCTTAATGCATAACTGATAGTTGATTCACCCATTCCAAACTTTTCTCCTATAGATCTAAAACACTCTCCAGTAGCAAGAAACCATAATGAAGCAGCAATTTTTTNTTCNCATGCAAGTCCAGTTATACCAGGTTCACTACTATTTCTTCTTAAAAGTGGTATTATCTCACAACATAACCATTCAAATGTAGTTCTAGTTAATCTAAAATGACTTTTAAATTCAAAATCCTGCATATTTAAATATATTTCATTAAACTAATACTGAGATATTGACCTATTTAATTTTCTCAGTTCAATAATCTCCTCATTATGCTNTGAATATAATAAAATNAAAGGCAAAATATTTAAATNATCNTCTTCCTGTTCAATTGCTAAGTAAGAAGTAATTAGAACTTCTTCAAGTTCAATNTGTTTAATAANTATAATAATTATTATTAAAATAATAATTTGGATTTGGATTTCACTAATTTCATTATTCATCNCTAAAAAATATTACAGGNAAAATATAAAATTTTATTAAATTTGAACGTTAAAAAATTAATTTAAAAAAATGCGTACATCAGATCACAGATCTGCACAGGTGATTTTTCTGCGCACTTTAGAAAAAATTTCTGCAGATTTTTGCATGTCAAAAAATTTGCACAGAAAAATTTATTATTGGATTTAACATTTACTANCACAGCTTTATATGATTTACAATTGACATTCTAAACTAGACTATGGTCACTACTAAAATCTAACTGCACTAAAAACAAAAGCTTCTCTTTTTCTTCCTTATGTTATTAATGGTTTGGGCAATGCTTCAGTTGGTTCAATTCTAACAAACAACTACAAAAAAAAAAAAGAAAAAAAGAAGTTTAATAAAATGGTTTAAAGAAAGATTTGGGATCTATCAAAACTTACCAGGATTTCTGTGTAGAAAATTCTTCGAAATTCTGTCACCCATTCATATGATTCGTCTGGCAATATCGGTATCTACAAAAAAAAAAGAAAGTAACATTAAAAATGTTACTAAAAAAGATTACTCCTGCCCCTCTCCATTTACCTTTCACCCAAAGTCCAATTCATATGATTCGTCTGGCAATATTGGTATCTACAAAAAAAAAAAAAGTAACGTTAAAAACGTTACTAAAAAAAAGATTAAAAAACCCCCCATTTACCTTTTACCCAAAGTCCAATTCGTATGATTCATTCGGCAATATCGATATCTACAAAAAAAAGAAAGTAACATTAAAAACATTACTAAAAAAGATTAAAAAAAACCCCT
>QKYT01000064.1:171536-184501 GCA_003550305.1 Glomus cerebriforme
GTTCGTATGATTCGTCCGGCAATATCGATATCTACAAAAAAAAGAAAGTAACATTAAAAATGGTATTAAAAAAGATTAAAAAAAGCTCCCTTTACCTTTCGCCCAAAGTTCAGTTCATATGATTCGTCCGGCAATATCGATATTTACAAAAAAAAGAGAAAAGAAAGTAACATTAAAAACATTACTAAAAAAGATTAAAAAAAACCCCCTCCCCATTTACCAGTCCAGTTCATATGATTCGTCCGGCAATACCTACAAAAAAAAAGAAAGTAAACGATATAAAAAAAATCTTGATTTTTATTAGCAAATGGATATAATAGTAGATCATATACTATATATAGTTACACTTAATTTTGTGAATCAAGATTGAATGTTAATCTTAATCTCAAGCTAATTCTAATCTCAATCTTAATCCAATCCTAATCACGCAATTTGTGAAGACACCCAATAATATTTGAAGGCATCTCTGAAAAACTTGCATCTGCAATTTTTAAAATTCTTTAGAATTTCTTGTTGTATTATCCTTTGCTTTTATTTTTGAAAGATAACCAATAAGGATTATAGCATCAGGTTCATTCTGCAACTAACTTGGAATATTACCTAGTGAAATATAAATTGGATGTTCTGATGTTTTTTCAAGATGATCACATGTAGTTGCATCAGCATAAATAATAATTGATAGTAAATCATTGTTGATAGAAATGGTTTTTTCTGTTATTTTTCATCATTTACTTTCAAATTGTTTACTGTAAATCCTAATTGATGTATTGTTATCTTGATATCAAAAAATAAATATTGGACTGAAAAATAATTCTGTGAATTATTAGTTGATAATAAAAATTTTTTTTTTTTAAACCTTTAACAAGTACAAAATTTTATTAATGATTATTTATGAATATACCATTAGCACACTAAATTTAGTACATATTACAAGTTACTCTTATTTGATTAAAGTCATCATAACTATTAAAGGGTACACACTTTCTTTATTGTGAATGGAAAAATGTCCCATTTTCCCTTAGACATCTATACATGCCCACAGTCTTAGAAAAGAGCAGATGATCTGATAAAGTTACTTCATACCTGCTGAAAAAGTAAGGTGAGGAAGAGATCACTATTACCAAAATAAACTGTATGGTACAATCCCATATGTATTCAGCCTGAGAAATCTTACCTTGCCTTAAAGAATGGAGTACTTAAAAGGTTATCTTTACTTTACAGTAAACACTATTACTCTTATTAATGGAAATTTTTAAACTTTTTTTTAATACTATTTTCTCTAACCTGCTAATACCCTTCCTATCCAACCCTATACATGCTTTTTCAACCTAAAATGATCCCTGCCTGGGCCTTCCAGATCATTCTCCTATCTTCCATCATCCTAGAACAAAATCTTCTATGTCTTACCACTTATATCTAATTCCCTTCAGGTTACCTAAATCTCCCCTTAAATTAATTTGGATCTTCAAACCAGCAAGAAATATTGATAACTTTATAGAGACCGAATGCTGATATCAGCCTTCAAAAAGGAAAAACAATATAACAAATAAGCTTTCTAATGACCTCCAGGACTTGGTTACAGGCATACTTTGAAACTAAAATTGCATATATTGATCAGATCTCTGCTCTCATGCTTTGTAGGCAATTCCTTCTCACTTTGATCCAGCGATACTACAAAGTTAATTACACGAATTTAACATAAAGTCACTTCTGTCAACACAAGTAATAATTTAAAAGTTAGAAAAACAGAAAGGTGGTATCCTGATGATTACAATCTGAATAAATCAAGAAGAAGTTTCCAGTATACAAAAATAAGAAAAGTGCAAGCAGATAAATTTTTTAATACAACTATCCAATCAAATCAATATCTTAAAGATACATAAAGGAATCATCATCTATGAAACTAAACTAAAGAAAATGAAACAACAATGGGAACCAATCACATAACAGTGATTAGCTGCAGATCAAATTTTGAATACCCCCCACTTCCTCACTTAAAGTAACAAGTATGAAGAAGAAAATAGCATGCTGCACCTTCTCAAGAACTACTTAGAGAGAGGTACCTCAAAGAGACCAAAAAATGAAAACTAAATTAAAAAAACAACAACCAAATACCAAACTAGTTGGATTACTTCCTTCTATATCTAGTACACCAAAAAGAACTCCTTTGTTATCCAAGCTCATGCTTTAACTCTATGAAAAGATCTTTACTTCCAAAGAAACTTCATGCTAAGCTAATTTTTGAGTTCACCAGAAGCAGCTACAAGTCTTTCTCTCCATCTTGTGTAAGAAAGAGTACCTAAAAATACCAAGCGGCCTCTTTGGTATAAACTTTGAAAAAGACGTAGATAACTGAAAATTATCGTAAACTTGATATGTGAAGAAACTTAGTGGACCAGAGACTATAATTCATATTTTCTAAAGCTTTCTAGTTAACTTTAACAGCATAGCAACACTTTTCCTATAACTAAAAGACCACTTTCTTAGAGCAAAATAGCCAAAAAGTGCAACTTTTCTTTCTCAAACTTCTTGGGAGAAATAGGCATAGGGATCATCAGGGAGAGTGCCCCTGAATTCATTTCAGTTAATAATAAAAATTATAATCTATATCCTAGAAATTTGTAATAGAAATTGTTTTGAATTTTATATAAAAAAATTCATTAATATCAAGAAATTTATGATCTTTTTTGGTGCTTTTTGGTAATAAATTTTTATCAGTAGAATTTTAACTATTATTGATCAACTTAATTATTCTATCATTACAAGAATTTGATAATTGGTATTCCATAATGATTTTTATAAATTCTTGGTAAATATCATTTGGCCATTTAGTATTTGGCAAATACATTTTGTCTGTTGTAACATTAGCTAATATGGTCCTATAAAAATCTTTAAGATCGATAGATAACAGAAATGTCAAATTATTATCAATTTTTTCATCTGTTTTGTCATCTTTTTCACTTTTCCTATTTTTTTCTACAAGTATTTCTATGGTTATTCTATTATCATCAATTCAATATCTTCATTCTATTTGTTATTTAATATCAAAAATCTAATTAGTATTAAATTATTTTCAATATGATAGTTATCATGAACTTACTATCTGATCCTCAGTTAGTAAATCGTCATCCCAAAGACCAGGTTTATCGATTGGTAAATCATTATTCCAAAGGTCAGATTCTTTATAAGTTATGTTTGAATAAAAAGTTTTACCTTTATTTTCAGCAATATATTGATGTTTGATAGAAATATGACATTTTAAAGCATAGAGAGTTGCAAAGGTTCAAAAATAATATAAGCATTTAAAAGTTATCTTATTTGATGTATCAAATGTATCGAAAAAATTGTTTAACAAAATTTATTTTCTTTCAATGACAAATTGATGATATTTAATTAACTTCCAATAATTATTAATGAATAATTGAAAATTGAATTATTGTTATTTAATCGATAAACTACATAAGTTAATTTGATTTTAATAATTGAAAATTAATTAAATAATATACTTTTTAAATAAATATAATAATTGCAAACAATTAACTAAATTGAAAAATCATGTAATTGAGTTAATTTGATTTTAATAATTAAAGATCAATTAAATAATACACTTCTTAAACAAATACTGTAATTGCAAATAATTGACTAAATTAAAGAATCATGATAATTAAATTAATTTGATTTTAATAATTAAAGAATTACATCAATTATTATTATCATGCCAAAAGTAAAATAATTAATATTAATTAAATCATTTTAAGTAAGATTCATAATTATATCAAAAAATAGCAAGAGTATATATAAGCATAACTTAAACTTTCTATTAACTTTTCTGATCATGCTTTTTTTTCTCACTTACATTTTTCTTTTTATATGCTTTTTAACATTTTTCTTCTTGCTTTCTAACATTTTTTTCACATACTTTTTAACTTTTCTTTACTTTTTAATAATTTTTTCTTACACACTTTTTAACTTTTCTTTGCTTTTTAAAATTTTTTTTTACATATTTTTTTAACTTTTCTTTGCTTTTTAACATTTTTTTTCGCATATTTTTTAACTTTTTTTTTGCTTTATAATATTTTTTTCTTGCTTACATTTTTCTTTTCACACACTTTTTAATATTTTTTTTTGCACACTTTTTTAAAATATTAGTGCTTTCTTACTCATTTTTCAAATTTTCTCATTTTCTCACTTTTTTTTAAAAAAAATGCTTTATAAATATCAGTGAGTTAAATTTTTGGAAATGCCAAACCAAAAATATTATAAATTGGATAAAGAACATAGTAATAAAAGTTCATCAAGAAATACAAAAGGTAATAATAACTACTACATTATTATATTAATAAATATTAATACATATTGAATGTTTTATTTTAGTTACAAGAGGTACAAGAGATACAGTATATGCAAGAGGCTTAAAAAGAAGTAAATGTGTTGTTATATGTTTTTATGAAACATATGCTAAAGAAGATGAAGATAAAGAAAAAGAAGAAGAAGTTTTAAATTCTTCTCATCAATAATCTACTTTTATCATCTCACAACCATTTTCAATTCAACAATCATCATCTCAACAATTGGCTATATCACTAATAATTATCAATCCAGAAATTATTATGAGTCGACCTTATATGTCAATAATGTCACCTACCCCCTACTGAGAGATAATGAAGTTGACACTTAACACCTATAGTTGAACTGCTTATAGCTGAACCTACCCAACTAAAGTTAACATTCAATATCTATATTAAATCTTCTATAGCTGAACCCATCCAAAGTCAACATTTAACCCGATGGTCAGATAAATTTCATTTGATAATTGTGACTCTCTTAATAATATTGAGGCAATGTTAATAAAACAATATAAATAAATTCATGTTTTATACAAATTGCAAAAATATTGCTTAAAAAAATTTCATGGCTTTAGATTTAAGTAAAAAAAATTAAATAATGATAAAGATAATGAACTTAGTTTAAAAGTATTTACATTTAGATATTTAATATCATAAGTTATTTATCACTATATTATATAGGATGGATATAGTGCAGTAAATGCTAATTTTTTCCAAATAACATATAGTCGAAGTTTGATGAATATAAATGATCCTTGAAAAATTAGCTAAATTCAAACTATTTGAATTATATTCATAGATTGGGTAAACGAGAATAGATTAACACCTTTAGCGAAAAACATTATTCTCTGTTAATTATTGTTAATTAATTGTTAATTTTTAAATATTTAATTTTAATTTTATTTTATGATAGATCATGTGAAAAATAAAAGACATGAGAAAAAGTCATGTCTCAGCAATCCAATCTGTTATTCTCAAAACATGCAAACTGCAATTAGCAAATAATAGACATAAAATCTCAAAAGATATTCTGAAATGAAAGCAATCCAGGAAAATAAAAGATAATTATAATAGATTATTCACTGAAAGTACCATTAGGGATACGCAATTTGATTTGACATTTGACATTTGATTTGAATTTGATTTGAATTTGCAAATTCAAATCAGCTTTTTTTGATTTGATTCGAATTCGATTTGATTTGATTTGAAAATTCTTTAATTTGATTGGTCAATTCGACAAATATTTGATATTTGATTCGAATTTGATTCGAACCTGATTTGATTTGACAAATTCAAATTGGCTTCATATTTGATTTGATTCGAGTTTGAGGAACCCTAAGTACCATGATAGAGAATATTACCTGCATTTCTATCGCTAAATGATGCTAGCAAAGAAAGATTTAATGATATATATATTTATACCACATCTATATACGATATATTATTAAATCTGAATTATTCCACTCTCAAAGTCTTCAGAAAACTGTTGGAATTGTGATTAAAAAGATTTAGGATATTCATCAAATTCATTTTATTATTTAAAAATTAATTTTATTAATTAAAGTCAAAATTAGAATGTGATTGATAAAACTGGTCAAATTAAGCTTAGCGATTCAACATCAGTCTTACGTGAAAAAAATGCCCAATAATTATAGTAAAAATAAATCTACTAATGATAATGAAGATAAAGAAGAGTTACTGAAGACAAAATGATATTTAATGATACAAGTTTTATAATATATAATAAATTATTTGATTAATAATGTTAATTATTTTAATTTTAAGTTTAATATCATTTATAATTTTATTACTTTTTGATTAAGGTTTCCATTTACAATCTTCTTTAATTAAAAAATAATTATAATTATTATTTTTTTATTTTTATTTTTATTTTATTTTTATCCACTTATTATAATAATAAGTTTTGGACTTGTCTAATTACTTTTTTCAATTGGACAGTTTTGGATGATCTAAAACTGATTTTGGATAAACTAAATTATTCAAAATTTCTATGAGTTTTGAACTGTTCAAAACTGTCCAAAATCAAGTTTTGGACTGTTCAAAACTTGTCCAAAATCCATATTTGATAAATTGTAGATTGATTTATTTAAATAATCTTTTTTTTTTACTTCACATTCTAATTACTTTTTTTTCATTTACACCACATTATTTATGCTACATAATAGCAGAGGTCATCCTAGGCATATACTTTCTACATATATAATAGTTTTAAAAAAAACTAATATAAGAGATAAAGAATGTCAATGTGTTTGCAAAACCTATACTGAAGTTTTAAAAGACAAAGCTAAACCTATAGTAAATAGAAAGGAAAGAATTCATAAACATTTAGCAATTTATGAGCATTTTTGGACTAATTTGTATAATTTTTTTTAGTCAATAACAATTATTAATAAATAATAAAGCTATATTATTAGTTCTAATAAATCCTCTTATTATTAAATGATTTACTAATTTATAAAATTAGCCAAAATTAGTTATAATTCTAGCCAGAATTAACTTTAAATCATATAATCTATCCAAAACCTGTTCATTAAAAAGAGATTTTAGTTTTGGGACAAATGTTCAAAATATCAATTAGTCTAATTACTTAATATTAGTTTATCACTTAACATTTTTTTTATTTTTATTGCTTAATATTTTTTTTCTTATTTTATTACTAAATTTTTTATTTTTATTGCTTAATATTTTTTCTTATTTTTATCACTACATTTTTTTTATTACATTATTTTATATAATATTTTATATAATAAAATAGGCAAAATATAGCTGGTAATCCTATCATCATAACGAATGACCCTTTAAGATTAACCAATCAGAATTAGTTTATTTGGTCACATGTATATACTGATGTATACATGTATTACATAAAATTATGTTTACCCGTTTATCTGTGTATTATGCATCACATATATCTGTATTTCATTTTATTAGAAAAAAAACTCTGAAAAAAAAGCTTTAATAATAGAAGAACAAAATTTTGAATTGAAAACGTTAATGGAATATAATAGTACAGAAGAATTTTTTGATGGTGATAGGTATATGTTTATAGACTTTAATTAGTCAAAAAATAACATATTTTACTATCAATAAATCTGCTATTATTATGCTATTAGTGAAGGTATCAATAATAAATCTAATGAAAGTTGTGAAGATTCTTCTTCAGAAACCAATTCTTCA
Source organism: Glomus cerebriforme (assembly GCA_003550305.1). Taxonomy (NCBI): domain Eukaryota; kingdom Fungi; phylum Glomeromycota; class Glomeromycetes; order Glomerales; family Glomeraceae; genus Glomus; species Glomus cerebriforme. The sequence continues at coordinate 179,081 of QKYT01000064.1, forward strand.
GAAATTACTATATATGTTGGTAAAACTTTTCAAAGCTGAGAACATGTTGAAAAATTCATGAAAAGATATGCTTTTGTTAAAGGATATGGAGTTAGAATTGGTGATGATGAAAAAGTGGACAAAGAAACTCATCAAATATTAAAAAGAACTTATCTTTGCCAACATGCTGGTGTGTCAAAGGTATCAATTTCTTGTAGGGTAGGTTGTCTATGGAAGCCCAATATATGGGCTAAAAAAGATAAAAATTATCTTGAGATAATGACTTTTAAAGATCAGCATATTGGACATGAGCTTAGTTTATTAGTAAGTAAATTTGTTTCAACATTATGAACATTATCAGAAAAAATTCTTCAAGAAATACATTTTTTAATAGTAGTAGCTAAAGTTAATGCAACTGTACAATATAGAATAATCAGAAAAAAGTTTAAAACAAGAATATATCAAATGGAACTTTATAACGCTATTAATAAGTTTTGCCGTGAAGTAATGTCAGGTGAAGAAGACGCAAGAACATTGTTAAAAAGACTTTATGATAAAAAGGATGAAGACCTATGATGAATAATCATAATGAAACTTGATTTAGTTACTGGTTTATTAACTCATCTTTTTTGGATGATTCCTGAACAGCAGATCTTATAGCTGTGTTATCATGACATAATAATGCATGATAATACATGCAAACCTAACCATTATAATCGTCCATTATCTCTTTTTGTTACTCCAGATAATAATCTAATGCAAGCAATTGTGAATGATAGTAAATCACAATTTTCGTATGAATGGGTTTTTCAATGTGTAAAAGAAGCAACTGGTATTGCATTAAAAGTTTTCGTAACAGATGATGATCTAACTGTAAATGGTACTGTGACAATACAATTTTCTGATGCTTTTCATATACATTGTATTTGTCATATTAGCCAAAATTTGCCAAAACAATTAAAGAGAAAGTTGGGTTCAAGTTTTAATAACTTTATAAAAGATTTTTATAAAGTAAGAAATAGTTTAATGGAAAGACAGTTTTATGAAAGGTATTTATTGACTACTTTGTTTTGTCTTTTTCATTATATATTGTAATTATACATTTATTCAATAAAGGTAGGATACGTTATCACGAAATTATCCAGAATTTAAAGATTATTTATTTAAACAGATCTTTAGGCCAAAATCCACAGTTGTGAGCTCGTGTATTTACCAATAAATATTTTACCGCTGATATGCAATCTACTTCTTGAAGTGAAGGTAAAAATTTGACATTAAAATGACTTTTTGAAAATTCAAGTCTTTCGTTATGTGAATTGTTTGATGCATTAGAAGAAAGGTATTAAAAGAAAAATGATTATTGTGATTTCGTTAATTGGAAGGAATCAGTACCACAAATTGGCCCAAAAAATGTGACCAGATCTATTTTCAGACCTGTTGTGAAATAACTGACTGAATTTGTCTTCCCAAATATTATAAAAAAACAGGAAGAACAAATGAACTTAAGTCTTTGTTATCATGCTGTGCAAATTGTATTGGAAAATGCACATTCTAGAGAAAAGGTAAATAATACTCAAAATCATAAATATCACTAAAGGTTAACATTAAAAAAATCTAAATTCTTTTTCATAGGAGTTTGTTGAGTCAAAGCAGTGTATTAATAATTTGTTTGACTGCTCACAAGCACAATTGAGTTCATTTCTTGTGGATATTTTCCAAATTCTTAAAATTTGGGAGGTTAATCATTTGGTTAATCCAAATACATCGCATTTCATATGTCTTTTAAATAATAGTATATTTCTTTATACGTGTATGGCTTTTAAAACACTCAGATATCCCTGCTATCATTTTTATTGTGTGATGACTTTAACGCCTATTGCAAGATTTCATATTGGCCTTATTAATAACCGTTGGTACGAAGACTCATTACAGGAAAGAAATATATTAAGTTATGAATTTCAAATTTATTATTAAAAGAAAACCATATACTTCCATCACAATTTTCAAATTCTAATTCTATAAATATTATCCAAATGAAATCATCTCGAGCAAGAGATGTTGAAGTTTCAAAAGTTATTTCAAAAAAATGTAAATTTGGTAAACTTTTTGGCTTAAGGAGAAAAATAATAACAGATGTAATTGAGGATGGTGATAAAGAAACCTATAATGAAGTTTTTGGGTTTCTTTAATCAATTCAACAAAGAAGACAAAGAATTCTTCATAATAATAACAATGTCAGTGTTAATATTACAAGAATTCAAAATTCTGTTACTAAATTCCAAAAGGTCATTTCAAACTAAAAAGAACAAAGGATGCTTTAGAGGAATCCAGTAATAAGAGTCAATATAAATGCAAAACATACAAACAATTGGACTATAATAGTAAAACTTGTAAAGGAAAGGGAAAAGAAACTGAAATCAAGATGATAGTGGAGAAATGAGTTAATTTCTTATGAGTGGTTGATTGAGGGAGAATCAATCGAGAGAGAATTGTGAGAAAATTATAGGAGAATTGTGGGAAAAATCTACTAAATTAATAGTGAAATTATATTAAATCACTAGTATATATCATGGGTGTAAAAGGAGAGAACATGATTAAAGTTCCAAATAAAATTTTTTAATTCCGTTAGTCAATTTTTTAAGAATATATCATTGCATTTTCTTTCGATTGTTGTAAGAATTTTTTTTTGAATTTTTTGTCATTTTTTGAAAACACATCATTACATTTTCTTTCGATAATCATGTAAGAATTTTTTTTGAATTTTTTATCATTTTTTGAGAACACATCATTACATTTTCTTTTGATAATCATGTGAGAATTTTTTTGAATTTTTTTTGGAACATTATTTAAAGAGTTGATTTTTTTAATGAATTTGTAGTTTTATTCTTCAAATTTTTTTTTCCTTTCTCAAACATTTGTTCAAACATTCGCTTATTTTTCAAAAATTAATTCAAAAATTTCAACAATGATAATGAATATAAATAATAGTGGATAATACAATACTTACAATCAATAATTTATATTTTTACTGTAGTGGAACAACAATAAGGTATGTATGCTTATTAACTTATGAAAAGTTAACAATGAACATTTCCATCATATTGGTCATGTCAAATGGTCATTTTGGAAGGAGATTGCTGGTAAAATAAATCAGCAATTCAGATCAAATTATTCAGCGCAATAATATAATCAAAAATTCAATGACATATTAAAAGATTACTAAGTAAATATCTTATATTACATAACTGTTATTATATGATTATCTCTTGAATATCAATTAAACTTATTTTTTTGTTAGACAATATATAATTATATTCATTCAAAACCAAGGGGTAAAAAAGATCAGAAATGGAGAAAAATACTATGAAGAGTTTAGAACAGAATTCTGGCAGAAGCCAGGTAAATATTATCTATTTCTTTTTATTTATTTGAATTTACAGAGTGTAATCTTAAGTTTTCAAATAATATTATAGAAACTGAGTATGATAGGATGCATAGAGCAAATCAAGCGGCTCAGGCAATATTGATTTTGAATTTGCGGTAAGTTCTGCAAATATGGTATTGGGTCAAGATGTAAGTATTCAAGAAATTGATGTTAGTAGTCAAGAAGGGGAGAATGAAGGATATTTAGGTTAAGAATTTGAGAATCAAGAATATGAGAATTAAGAATTCAATAATCAAGAAATCATTAATTAAGAATTTGAGAATTAAAGAATTTGAAATCAAATTCTTTATAGAATACAATCCAGTACAAGGATTGCTTTTTTGTTCTGAAAAAGAGCCATATACTTTTTTCAATTTGTTAATTTTTCAGGTTACAGAAACATTTTTCTTTTTTTTAATTGCTGCGCATTGCATAATTATTTAGTGTAACACTTTAGCAATGATGTTAGGGTTATGATGATATTAGAGGATGCTGATTCTTTTTTTTTTGTTTGCATTTTTGCATATAAAATTTCATACTTTAATAAAAAAAATTTTTTTTCATTATGCTATCAATAAAATCTAAATATTTTGGTTATGAATCAATAAAAATTCAAATATCACAATTCCATAAAATCAATAAAAATTAAAGTATCAAATTACAAGTAAAAAAATATAGGTCATCATGGTGACGGGTCGCCAGGTAGTAATATCCAATAAAATAAATGCAAAGAATTATTTATCCTTTATAAAATATTATGTTTATTGTATTGGTTAAATTTTAATTTTTATCATTTGTATTTCTTATCATTTAGGTTATTTATCATTAGCATATTTATTGGTATTTATCAAATTTGATATTTATTGTTTAAATATTTATCAATATTTATCATTTAAATTAAAGTCTGATATTTTATTACTATTTATTCACATCAAATTCACTTAACAAGTACGATTATTATTGATATATATTACATATTATAATTAATGTGATAAATAACGATGAAGAAAATATATATTACTATATATTTCTCAAAAAAATTTTCTAATGATGAAAATTTCATAAAAATAATAAATAACAATAAAGAGAAATTTTCTCTTACAAGTTCAAATAGTTTTGATCAGGCATATTTCAATAATATAAATAATGAATTTCTGCTGCAAATGAGTAGTTATTATTAAGCATAAAATATTAGATATGTTTAAATAAAAGTATAAATAGTAAAATGCTATATATGATTACTATCAATATAAATATCAATATAGATTGTAATCTTTAAGAAAAGAAAAAAGCAAAAAGAGTTTATATTTTTAAGATTAATCAAGAAGTAAAAATAAAAGTAAAAATAAAATAAAAAATAAATTCTAATATAGAAGATATTATAGAGTATAGACATTAAATTTTTAATTTTTTTATTTTAATATTTATTATTAGTTTGTTATCTATTACTTTGTAATAGATTTTAATTATAATTTTGCCAAATTTATTTGTTAAATTTAATTTTAAATTAAAATAGCCAAAATTATATATATTAACATCAATTTTCTTTTTTAGAAATTTGTATAATTTTGTATTACCATTTGATTAAGAAATAAAATTATTTTTTTTAGACTTTATGTAATATAATATGATTAAATTATATAACTTTAAAACTTTTATTTATACAATTATTCTAAACATTATAAATTTTTTTTATTATATAAATTTTATTATTTATATTTTATTATTTTAAATTTTGACAATAATATTAATATTATGAGATTAAAAATAATGAAAAAATACTTTAAATTTTAATTTTTTTTTTTGAAACAAGTTAAACATATTTATTGTATTCATCAGAAAATTTTTTTGGGAAATATATAACAATATATATTTCTTTATCATTATTTATCGTAATAAAAATATTGATAATTAACATATTCAGTAAATATCTGTGATATTATAATGATATTTATCTAAATCAAAATTAATCATGAGGTTAGTTGATGATGCAGTTATTTATCAAATATTATCACAAT
>QKYT01000064.1:191926-203148 GCA_003550305.1 Glomus cerebriforme
AATCAAGAAGACAATAATCAAGATGTTGGCAGTCAGGAAGAGGATGAAGGATATTTAGGTTTTGGAAATAATCAAGAAGTCAATAATGGAGTTTTTTAAGAGTATAATAAACCTTTTTTTATTGAAGAATTCTATTCTGAGCTTTTGAGAAAGGACTATATATTGTTCAATTTGTTCAATGTAGGTCACAGGACCATTTATCTTCTAAATGCTGTGCATTGCGTAATTACTTAGTATAACACTTTAGAGTTAAAATTAAAATTTGAATATCACAATTTGCAAAATCAACGAAAATTAGAGTATCAAAAATCACCAAATTACAAGTAAAAAAACATAGGGTCGCCATGGTGACGGGTCACCACATAGTAACGCCCTTAAATAAAAATTATTATATTTATTAATTGAATGGCAAAAATTTTTTGCTATAAAAGATTTTGATTATAATATTACATAAATCTTATGAAACTATAAACTTATAGTATTTCAATTATAATATTATGTAAATTTTACAAAACTGTAAATTTATAGAAGATTTTAATATAATATTATATAAATCTTATAAAACTGTAAGTCTGTAAATTTACAAAGTATTTCAAAAGTTTATAATATTATACCATAAAATTTTATACAGTTAAAACTCATTATAGTGAATTTTGTTATAATAAAATTACAATATAATGATCTTTTTTTGATTTTTCAATTTAATTTTTAATAATAAAATTCTCTTGATATAGTGAAATATTAATAAAATCTTATTATAGTAAACAAAAATAGTCAGAATTAAAGGTTCACTATAATGAGCTTTAACTGTAAATTTATGCAAATTTTCATATTAAAAAATTTTCTAATGAAGAAAAGGCTTATATTATTAATAAATATAATTAATTAATTAATTAATTTAATTAATTTTTTTATTTATTAAAATAATAAATTTATTGTTTTTTTATTAATGATACTTGGTAAAAATACTTTTAGATTTAAACTTTTTTATCAAAAATTAAAGAAATATTTGTATATTATTTAACTAATTTTCATATGTATAAAATTAAAAAATCCTTGCAAAATTCTATTATTAAATAAATCTTATGATTCAAAATGGTATTTTATACAAAAGATTATATTAGCTATTGGTTTTCTTTTTATTATAAAGAATATAAAAAAGATAAAAACATGAATCAATTTTTTATTGCAAGATGATCAAAAAAAAAGTAATAATTATTATTTACATTAATTTTATTGTACAGTATATTATGCATAGAAATTTGTTTAGAATTTAGATTTCTTTTAACAATAGAATAAGCCAATATTTCTATTTGTTGAAGAATACTTTGAATAATTTAGATTTTATTTAGAAGGAAATTATATAGCATAAAGTTTTGGACTTAAAATTAAAATACATTCTTTTATGTTTTTTATTTTATTTTTTAATCAGCATTTAAGGGTAGGGTATTTGTGTGTTACATACAGTATATGCCGATCACGGCCCAAGCAAATTTTATTGATTAAAAAAAAGTGTGACAAAGCCAAGCCACTAAAGAAACATATTACTGGCATTTAAATTTTTTATTTTCACATCTTTAAAGAGCCTTCATACTTGGTTTAATTAGTTTTTTAAGTATACACTTTTTTTTTCAAAAAGTTTTACTTGACAAAAGTTTAGCTAGAAGTTGCTCATTATACTCTAAAGTTGCTCATTATTTGCGCTAACTCAGTCAGTTTATGCTATTACTTTACCAAACTTAAAACTAAACAGCCCAGCTNCTTTANTTACAAGTTTACTTATATAATAATACAATNGTAAGACTAATTTTTTTTAAGTTTATTATAAGCTATTTCTTAAATCTATAGTTCAATATTATTCTATTTTTAGATTTCTAATTATTACTACTTTTTTTTATAGTATAAGGGTTATAGATTAATTATGTATTTTTAAATAATTGTAATTATGAGTAAGCATGTTATATTGAAGTTATTAAAGAGTAATTTGTTTATTTTTTAAAAAAAAAATTCAAAATCATTTTACAAAGAACACTTATATATTAATTTTTTAAATTTTAAAGTAATGTCTTGTTTTTATAATTTATTTTACAAAATAGGAATAGTTATAATTATTATTGGCAATAAATTGGTGAAATTGTGAAATTTTCTATTAATTATAAAAATAAAATAATGAGTTATTTTTTATTTTCTTTGATTTTTCTTTCGTGCGAAGTGTCTCTTAATAAATTATCACGTGAAATTAATTGATTTTATTGGTCATTAATGTTGATCATCACATGAAGTACTATTTTTAAAATGTTACACATGTCGATCACTGAATCAACTACGGAGTTGACAAAATACCCTACCCTTAAAAATTTTGATCCATTATATATTAAAATAGGAGTTCACTACATTAGATTATATTTAGCTACCAATTTCTAGTATCTTAAAAATTAAAATTAAAATATCATCACGCTGAATTCAGTTTTAATCATCACCATAGTCAAAATTTTTTTTGGCCAATCATGAAACAGTATCAACATTTCGCATTTTACGCGTCCAACCGATGCTCGATAATTTTTTTAATCGTTAACAATGAGTTTCTTTCCATTCAGCATATATTTCGGTTCTTATCCGGATAAAGACAAATATGTTTACTTTCAGAGGACTTTAATTCGTACATATATAGAGGAAGAAGTAACTTCAGTAGTTGCAGAATATTTCTCAATTGAAAATCTTGGTAGTGTGAATAAATTAGGGGGTTCACAAATCCAACTTCTCGAAAGTATGACTTTATAAAAAGATAATCACTTCATTTTATTAAAGACATTAAAATTAGAATGCAACGTATTTAATCTATTTACCCGATTATTTTTTTTTATATTGTAAACTAGAATTTCGATGCCCTCAATTAGTTTCATTTACTGTGACGAGCAATACTGAGCTAGCAATGTAAATATACTATTGTTGATTTTGTTGTTTATATTTAAATAAATGATTCTCAAAAATTTTTTGATATAATATAAAGCCTTGCGCCATATTTGCTTTTATGTGATTCAACGAAATCTGAGTTTTGTTTATGGCAATTAGGAGACTATGAGAAAATATGGAATATTAGTCTATCTAAGGACATGATTCTTGATGCTTCATTTTGTGGTGAGTGAGTACGATATTTATTCTTGTTCAGTTTCTCTCATTTAAAATCGGCATTAATTTAACTATAGGTGTTGTTATGATGGACGGACCGATGATTGCATTCGTATATCAAAATGCTTCGATGTCATCAGAAGAAACATTTGAAGAAAATAACACTTATATTGTATTATGGCGACCATTATTGCAAAAAAATGCGTTATGCACATTATCCTTATTGGCATATAATATCCAGGGATTTTGGTTGCCTCATCAACAAGAATATGATATTGTTAATGATAATGATGAACCTTATAGATTCATTAGCATAGTATATCGGCCTTTATATAAGTCATGCATTACGACGCGCAACTTTTTTGAAAATTATTCTTCCCCGATACCTTTTTTTATTTCTATGATTCCTGATTATTATACAAGGAATATCACTTGTTTGTTAAGAACTAATCATGTATGGAATAATGAGGAAATAATATGGATAGGAACTTCTCAAGGAAATATTTTATGCATTAAGAATGCTGATGAAATTGGCGATGTAAAACCAATATGGTGTACTGACGTTACACATATTCCTTTGAAGATGTAAGATTTTATGTGGATCTCTTTCTATTAAACCTTGTGGTAGTTTTAAGATAAATTATTTCTTTAGGGAGGAAGTTCAACTAGATAAAAGAGTTGGAGGTATAGAGTCTATATTGATTATCCGTTTGGAAAACGGATTAATTATTTTGAATTCTGAAAATGGCAAAAAATTACGAGGTAGCGTATGATATATATAACAGAAAAGGCTCTTTATTATACTTAATTTGTATTTTCAAATCTTAGAATTATCAAATGAAATTATTCTACTTTTCGGCGATTTCTATCAGTGTGGATACCAAAGTATCATACAAGTGCCTTGCAGATTAAATGGCAGATTAATCTCTTTCAATGAGATACTCATCGATAGCATTAACGAAGAAAACGTTGATTCAAGTCTAGGTTCTATCTTTATGTGCATTTTTTTTTTTTTTTCAGAAAAAAATAATAATTTTAAAATATTTATATCTTTAACTCTTAGAAGGCAATGTTCCTCATTTGAGCTCTCTCCTCGATTCTTTATCAACTAGAATATATGACGGAACAGCGCAGATACGAAAAATTGAAGAGATGGTAATGATGGGTTATAAAATTTTGTTTTATTTAGATTTTTTACTCATATTTATTCAAATTTACAGATTAGTCAAAAGTATAACCTTTTAAATCACAGTGATATTCTTCTTCAAACATTTTCCTATTTAATTGGTTCATACTATCTGAAGCGAGTTAAGCTTACTAAACAAGTCCTGCGACATAGTAAGCATACCGAAGGATTTATATCACTTATACCTGGTACACGAATTCTTACAAAGGATTTAAGCATAAAGATTTATACTAGTCAAGCGGATGAACAATCTTGTATTGAGATTATGGAAGCAAGGACAAGCATTGGAAAATTTAATCATGATGAAAATATTTTAATAGAAATTTTGGTGCGGAATAAGAGCTTGTAAGTTTATTCATTACGAAATTGTTTTTTTTTTAAAAAAAATAAATGAATTATATTGATTTCTTTGTTAATTTTAATTAGCCAAGATTTATACGCTGTTCATTTAGTCATATATTTTAAGAGTACTTCTGGTCTTATTTCATCAATGCTAAAATCAAATTCCTCTTATATCAATTTGTTGCGTATAGGAGAAACGAGGACAATTTTTTCTTTGATATATATGCCACTTGACCTTGTTTCGAATTATTTAGAATTCGGTGCATTCATATTATATTGTAAAATCAATGAAATTTATTCTTCTAATCTCTATAGACTTTATGACGAAATGATTTGGGAAACGCTATGTGTCACGAAAATCAAGAAGACCAGAATTATGAGTCAAAGTATGAGTCGATTTTATGTTAAGAGTTCAAAATATTTTCATCTAACTTTATTTTTTTACTAGATTTTGGTCGTGTGCTTCCTTCTATGACATATTTGATATTTACAACCATAAATTCCATGAGTCAAAAATGGAACATATCTTTATTGCCTTTTTTGTTAGAACAATATCTTGGTGTAATTTCAAAGGAAGATTCTGAAAATGGCTTTTCTAAAGATTATAGACATTTAGATGGTTCGAGTTGGATAAAAATATTTCGGTCTTATAAGTTGGTGAACATAGATCAATTTTCACACGTTACAAAACAAGTAATGGCAATGAGTGGACATAATGACAGATATTTGATTAAAATGCTATTAAAATTATTAAAAGGATTAAAAGAAGATATCCTTTTATTTACATAAAAATATATTTTATTTGCTTCTTTTTTATCTTTAACGACTTTTTTTTTATACGTCTCTCAGTTTCTCTACCTTTGCCATTATTCACTTCAACACAAGCTCTTGATAGTTTAAATGATGTCTTATATATTTTGGAGCATTTAATCACGGCAAAGTTGGTTAATCCAAATGTTGAAGTCGAAGAAAGAAAATCAGAAACAATAAATGGACTATCCGAAAAACTGCGACGTGAGTTATGTATAACCACAACTACTTTATTATGTAACTTATAGATATGAATATAACTATGATTTAATAGAAGGGACCATGAACCTTTTGGATCTATCAATTTATTCACAGAGAAAAGAGGAAAGTAAAATTAGAGGTTATGTGGAAATATTAATTAATACAAAACTTCACTGGCTAGAACTAACATTTCTAACCAAAAGACGAGCGATCAAAAAAAATCGATTACCCAAACATGTTGGATGGATATTTTAATAACGACAGTTAATAATAAATTCTGTAATAAACATTAATGATCAAAAAAGTGAAGAATCCGCTGCTTCAGTTATGGGAAATCCTTGTTTTGCTATTTCTGAAATCCTACCAAAGGAAAAAAAACCTCTGAATTATCTGCTGAAATGTGACTGAAGAAAAAAAATTATATTAATACAAATATTCGGAGCAAACGGATATCGTTAGGTGATAAGAATGAAAATTTTTTTTTATATTAAAAGTTCATTGAAAGTTCCGTATACTGGATCAAAAATATATTTTTAAGGTATACAGCAAAGATATAGGAAAAAATTAAGAAAAAGAAAATTATCCGAAGAAAGTTAATATCAAAAATGGCGATGCATCGCACCGTCACGTGACCTATTATATCACGTGACTTATACTATATAATAAATAGGGTTTAGATAAATAAACGGGGGGCCAACTCAGGATTACACACACTATTGGTTATGAGACTGAACTGTTGCCGTAAGTAATTTTATATGTAACCTTATAAAAATATGATCTTACCCTATGTTCAAAATGAAAGATCGGCTAATAATCAATATAATCTATGAAAAAAAATTGACGATTGGTAATGAGCAAATGTGTAACTATCTGAAAATATAATTTTTGTCAAAGTTTCACATCTATATCTTTTAAAAAACTTGATTGGCTATTTGAAATACCTTAAAACTATATAAAATTTTATTAAATATATAAAAATAATACACAATAAAAAAAGAAAATAACATTTTAAATAAAAATATTTATAATTTTTTATTGAGATCTTAAAAAAAAAAGAGTATAATTTCTAACTTTCTATTATCAAGTAATAAAAAGTATATAAAACTAAGAACAAAGCAACCAGTGGTTTAATTTGGATAAAAAAACTTCATCTATATAAAGCTAATATGAATGACTTTAACTTTTTAGATCGGCTGCTTTCCTGTATATATATGCTGAAAAAAATAAAAAAAAAGTGAAAATTTAATATAAAATTTTGCTTGTGTAACTAATTTATAAGGGTAACAATTCAGTTTGTTATTGATCAGGCTGTGTAATATATATATTAGCTTTTCCATTTATTTATCTAAAGGGAGGGCCAGAAATGATATTATTTTAATTTTCAGAAGTTTGACCCTCCTTTCCTTTTGTCATTATTTCTAAATAAGAAAATCATATTTTCATGTAATAGACTAGTTATGAATAATAAATTTATAATATTATAATAAGAAAAATTAATTAATATTTAAGAATATTTAAGACTAAAGAATCCAAATAAATAATTTATTTATATTTTAAATATTTTAAATAATGAATTTTTAAGTGCGTTTGTATTAAGTTCTTTTCAAATTTGATACAAAAATTAGACTTTATTATTATTATTAAAATTGTTAAAACAAGATGTTAAAAGAATGAATCGAAACTTTATATTGCAATATATGATAATATTATATTTTAAATGTAAGATGGTCTTGCTCCTATGGTTTTATTTGCTATCGAATTTTGTTACTGTAAACCTCTTGCTCTACTTTTACCTTTTTTGGCTTTTCTTCTTAGAATTTCTGTAAAACATCAGTTCTTATATTACGATTTGAATTTTCTTGATTTTTTGTACTTTCTGTATTTATACAATCATTTTTTTTATCTTTTATACTATCTGCATTACATTTATTCTCTTTATTCTTTGCACTTTTTGCATTACATTCATAATTTTATAGTAGACGTTCAGTTTTTTCAATATTGACTTTTGCTACTCATTTTTTTGGTGCTTTTTCATTTGAATGAATTATTCTAATATGCTGCTTTAGAAATGCTTTTGTTGAAAAATATTTAAAGTATTTTTGGCATGAAATTATGATATAAATCTGAAGTGATGCTGGGACAATGCTCATCATAGCCCGGTAAGTCATTCCCGAAGTATTCTAAAGTATAAATTAAATTTAAAAAATGCCTATCATGATCTTGTATAATGGGTAATAAAAAATCATTATTTGCAAATAAAATATTATATATTTCAGGTATGCATGGTTGTCTGCAATAGTTTTGATTATTGCACTTCCTTATATCAAGAGAATACTTGCAAATTTGTATATGCCGATCAATCCAATCTCATAACTCCTCTTCTACATCTAGAAAATCTATCTGATCATGCTCCTCAATATATGTGGTAATAACTGGATATCCATTAATCCTGTTACAGCCCCCAAAGTTCACATAAATGTTTATCCACATGCCTAAAATTATCACGTTCAAGATTCTCATCCACAACAGTAATTTTTTCATCAATACTTTCAAGATGTTTGCCATATGTAAATATGTCTAATTCAATTCTGGCTAATTTTCCAAATAGTGATGCCATACTTTGTTCAACCAGATTGTAAGCTGATTATCCTGAGATATGTATCTGAATAGTAAGATAATCAAAACTAAGTTTTTAAAAAACAAGAGATATTTTGAAATATTAGCAAGGTTTTCATCTGGTCTGTCATTTGTTAACAAGTACCAAAATGTTTTATAGAATCCTGATATGTGTAAATTCATGAAAAGATTTCTTTTTTGTGATTGACATAAGATTTATTATATGTGTTTCACAAAATGTACCTAAAAAGTATTCCAGATAAATAAAAATTCACACCTTACCAAAATGTAATGAATCATTTGTATCAGAGGGATTTATCAACAGATAGACAGAAGGAATTAGTTTATGCTTTGAGGCTTTTGAAAAATTGTGATTAGGAATAAATACTGGCTTATTCATTGTTTGTATAGCCTTGAATGTTCTTCTGACAGCAGCCATTTCAAGAGGAACCTATTATACTTGAAATTAAAATTAAAATTAAAAAGAAAAAATGCATAATATTATTTATTTACCTTAGCTTTATCATCTTGCAAAATTAATACAATATCTTGAGAAAAAACTAATGCAAATGATTTCACACCTTTAATCGATGCCAGATAGTAATGTTCATTAACATGACTGTTCATTTCATTTCTTCTAATAGCTACTAAACGGATTTGTGCAGGATGATGATATCACTATGCCTCTCTTATTTCAGAATGTTTAGGTTGCATATAATTTTGCAATGTGGATTTTGCCATATAAATATTATAGTCTTCTTCCATTTTTTCATGAAGGTGCTTGACTATTCATACTTTAATTATTTCCTTGCATCATTTATAATCTGCTGCTCCAAATTCAACACTTTTATGCATTTTCTCTAAAAGATTAGGATTATTAATCAAAAATGACGAATGATCTGGTGTATTATATATTTCTACAACATTTTTCTCTTCTAATTTTTCCTTCTTTTTCTTTCATGTTCATTGCTGAGCTGCTGCATTACTTCTTAACCATTTAAGTCTATCTTCTTCTTTTATTATAGTTTCTTCTAGTTTTTTAATTTTTGAAGTGAATTGGAAGCAAAGTTTTGGTGTTGTTGTTGCTTTTAATAAATTATTGTACTTATATAGATCAGTTTTAGCCTTTTGAATATTTTCAAGTAACTGTCTTTATACTGTTGCATTTGCTAAAAGCTGTATATTATCTAAAGGTTCAGGAAGAATATCTAAAGGCATTAGGGGTGGTGTTTAAGGTTCTTCTTGAGTTTCTCTTATAGGTTCAATAAAAGTGAAGGGATAAGATTGATTAGAAGTATGTAATAATTCAAAAATACGATTTTGAATATTATTTTTATCTTCCTTTCTTACTTCACGCTAACTATTTTGAGCTTATTGCTATAGTTCTTTTTTGTTTAGCATTTTATTATAACTCTTTATTATTTTACTGAATGCAAAAGCGTTTATATATTGTTCATAGAGATTTCTGAGATTTTGAATAATATAATTCTTGGAGTATTTCAGTTCTTTAAAGTATGTCTGCTTCATCACACAAATATGTAAACGTTTCGTATAACAGCATATTTTTACGATTCACATTTTATATTTCGATATAAAAAATATTTTTCAAAATTCAAAGCATATATTTTTTATATTTTTTATCAGAAAATACTGTTATATTATATACCAAAAATAGAAATATATATTGTGTATAATATCATCATAAACAGACCTTCCTCCCCCCTTTATTAAATGACGTTATTTCTGACCCTTCTCTAACCTCCTAGATAATAATTAGAAAATCTTAACATAGACCCTGAGCCCTAAATTTGATTGGTTCATTATTGTTATCAGTTACATTAATTATTTGTTTGTTAATCATTTATGATAAATTTTTTATTTCTTTTTCTTTTCTTTATTTTTAAAAATATATTTCAACTATTTTTTTTAATTAATCAATAAATTTAATATCTTTTAAAACTTTAACATAAAATATTATCATGGATTTATAAATATTTTCATAAGTAATTTTGTAAAAAATGCATTTTTTTGTACTTTATAAAGATTTCATAAGATAATTTAAACACTTTAAGTCAATCTAAATAGGCATAATAGGTATGGAGATGCTTATATATTGATTTTTATGAAGCTAATTATGAAATTATTGGAATTATAAATTTTTTTTTAATAATATCAAAATGTGTTTTTATTTTTTATTTTTAAGACATAATTTGAACACTTTAATCATAGAAAATATACAAAGAAAGCTTAAGTAAAGTTGTTCAGCAGATATTGAAACATTTATATATTAATTTTTATGTGTCTAGTTTAAGTAGTTGTAAAATTATGAATTTTTTTTATAACAATACTAAAATAGAATGTATTTCTTTGATAAAAATTTTATAATATTAATAATTATTGATTCTGAGATTGGCTTTAACTGTTAATATCATTTAATAAAGATGTAATATCAATAATAAAATAATAATAAACTGTACTTTACAATTATTAAAATTAAATAAAATAAAACTAGTTACTACCAGTTGCTTTGCAATAGGTTTTAGTTTAATTCTGACCAAAATTATATGTATACATATCAATTTTCTTTTTTGGAAATTTGTATAATTTTGTATTATCATTTGATTCAATTTTCATAAGAAATAAATAAGGTTGCTTGCCGAAACCTGTTTAGCCTAATGCCAAAAGGTGAAATCTTTTATATAGTGCCAAAACGCCAAAATGCTAAAATTGCGAAACCTGTTAAAATTGCGAAACTGCCAAAACTTGCCAAAACCTCTATAATAGGTTTATCCATAGTTTCAGCATAGTTGATCATAAGATTTGAATATAGTTATACTAAGTTATACCAATTAATAATATAATTTAGATGATCAAATAATCTCCAATCTTTTTTTTACCATTTTCTTTCATTTTCTTTCAAGCTTTATCTAGTGTTAGT